>MJUU01015545.1:0-16804 GCA_002080025.1 Modiolus philippinarum | reverse complement strand
GTTCCATACTTCTCTCATAACCCTTCCAAAAACGATTTGCACCATTTATTACAATACATGTCACATGACCAGTTTTGTCACCCACAATGCATTTACTTATAATAATAGAATTGTAAGCAGTAAAATTATTAGTTTTACTGGTTTTGTCCCCAATAAAATACGGACAATACCAGTATTGTGAAAATGTACAATACTGGTATTACCGGTATTGTGCCCAATACAATACTGGTATAACTAGTATTGTATATAGCACAATACTGGAAAAACTAGTATTGTTTACAATACAATACTGGTACAGCTAGTATTGTAAAAAAATACAATACTGGTATTTCCAGTATTATAAAAAATACAATACTGGTAAGACTAGTATTGTAAAAAACACAATACTGGTACAACTAGTATTGTAAGCAACACAATACTGGTACAACTAGTATTGTATTTTTCACAATACTGGTACATCTAGTATTGTAAACAATACAATACTAGTAATTCCAGTATTGTTGCATACAATACTGGTATAAAATTTTCTACCAGTATTGTACAATACTGGTAGTACTAGTATTGTGTTCATATTCTTCACTTTATCCCTTTCTTTTCTAAAGATGTTGCACTTTCCTGCTCGAGATATCGACCTTTACTGTCCGTTAAAATCACAGGTGTATACAAAAAATTGTCCCTTGTTCCATGCAGTTTGTCTTCAAAATAACGTACTTGCCTTGCAAGCTGATTTTCACTCATAGTCCGCTCAAATATTTTAAGTTCTCCACCATGTCACGGACTTATGTTGGTCTGGGGAACTATCAAACATAAATCCATAAAGTCAAAATGTATTTAGATAATTATTACAGAGATGAATTTACAATATATATTGCGGTCAACCTTTCATATCACCAGACGACCCACCGACTGACTTTTTTCCCGCCGCCCGTGCAGTTCGCTCCCAACCAATAGATCAATCTACTACCGGGTCTCACTAAAACCCGTTCGTCAATTTCCGACAACCAGACATGAAATATAGGTATACAACACTCGTGATTCGTTTTTGGCAATTTTTAAGCACGTTCTTTCGTGTTGAGGACCCCCCTTTGCCACCCTCTAAGATGGTTGGACAGATATTTAGACTTTTTGGCATAATCCTACATTTTTTTAAACTATTTCATTCTTTATGAAGAGGAAGGACTGTGTTGCAGTTCAAATCAAATATTGCATTCCACTTGATCCTTTTGTATAATTATATATGTATTGTGTGAATAAAAAAAGCCGTAACTGAAACAAGTGCCTGTGTGTATGTGTGTGTGCAGACAAATGATTATGTCAATAACATTGAATTTGTATAAATACGACACTATTTAGTGTCGTATCTAAGTAAACGTGGACCTTATTGCAAGTTTTATTTAAATAAATAAGGCACTGTATTGTGTCGCATCTATTAAAGTTGAATGCCATGGATATATACAATGAATTTGAATTTAGGTCCCGTTTAATACATGTGTGCAGGTAACAATATTTTTTCCAAGAACTCTTGCTTCCTCCTTCCCCGTTTTTTCAGTATAATGACTGATAATACTTGCTGGTTTTATCAAATTTATATTTACATGAACATCTTTCATGATCATGAGGGTCAAGATGGGAAAGGGTTTGAGTTTTAAGTAAGAAATGTTTTCTGAACATAGTCGAAATGTTCCAGGTTAAAACGACAAGACAGCAACTATTTGAACTTGGAAATCAAAAACTTTCAAGTCATGGCGCTACTTTCATTCTTTACCTACCACTTTTATGTATTTGTCAAAATTAATCTTAGTATTAATAGGCATTTCGTTATATTCAATATGTATCCTTTTACTAAAATATATCTTTAAAAATAAATATGCACATCCTTGTCTTAAAAAATAATAAGTTTCATCAGGAAACCATATTTGGTTCATCGACGCATTTAAAAGGATGTTGATGAAACTTTCTAATTTTACCGTTATTCAAAGTATAAAATATCGAGAAATGTCGTGGTCATGCCAATTCTCATTCACATCTCTTTCATCGATATGAGCAGCGATAATTTTCAAGCGAAAAATAATGACGATTTCTCATCTGAAGAGTTTTTTTGCGATGTCAACCTAATTGTAGAAGGTAGGCCTCTGTTCACTTGTCGTAGCTTATTAGCATTTGCCTCACCAGTATTCAAATGTATGTTTTCTGACAAGTTTAAAGAAAAAGACCAAATTGAGATACAGCTTCCTGGAAAATCGTATCAGGATGTTTCAGAAATGATTCGTTTTATACATCCAGGTTTCAGTGACGATTTAGAAGCGGGGACAGATTCGGCACTTCGATTGTTACCGATAGCCGACGAATATCAAATACAAAAACTGATGGACAAATGCGAAGAAGTGTTAATATCAAAAATAGAAACTGATGCGTTCACACAAGATTTTGTGATTGACTGTATGGCTACTGCTGATAAATACGCTCTTCAGAAACTATTGAATATTTGTGTTGAAAAATGTTCAAAATCAAAATTGTTGTGGAAACTTGCTAAAGAAAATAAAAACATTTCGTTTGAAATACAGTCCAAAGTTTTCGAAAGTCGATTGAAGAAACTGGAATTAGAACAAGACCATTTTAACATTATGAAAAATAGAATGTCAGCTGTCAGATTTCGACTTCAAGAAATAATACAGCCTCACGAAAATCACTGTAGATGTCGAACTGAATTAAAACTACTTCGATCGCCGTTCCAACATAGATGTGTTTACTGTGCTCGAAGATGGTGTTCGGAAAACATTGGAACATATCCATACCGGAATTCTTATCGGTTTTACTGCAACCACAGAATAGGTTATACTGTATCGAAAGACGTTATCATCAAAAGTTTTCTCGCATCTACGGAATTTTTATCAAACAGCCAGTAATTAGTCAATCTGTATGAAAAGTTAGAATTACGGTCGATAAATTCAACTCACAAATGTTTTGCTTAAAATGTGTATTTTTATGCCCCGCCACGAAGTGGAAGGGGCATTTAGATTTACCCTTGTCCGTCCGTACGTACGTCCGTCCCGATGTTGAGTTTTGCGTAATGGTCCATATATTGGCAACCTCTGGTAGTATTTTGATAATATTACATCAGTACATGCACCTTGATTAGTACTACCAGATTCATCAACAATTAGGGATCCATGACCTACATTTTACGGTTGAGTGACTTTTGTTAAATTTTGCGTTAAAGTCCATTTCTCAACAACTACGCATTATACCAATATGATGTTTCATCAAATTACCTGAATGAGTACTACCAAAAACATTGACAGTTAGGTAGCTTTGACCAATATTTTACGCTTGAGTGACTTTTGTTTAATTTTGCGTTAAGGTCCATTTCTCAACAACTACACATTATACCAGTATGATGTTTCATCAAATTAATTGCCTTGATGAGTACTACCCAAAAACATTGACAATTAGATAGCTTTGACCTATATTTTACGCATGAGTGACTTTTGTTAAATTTTGCGTTAAGGTCCATTTCTCAACAACTACACATTATACCAATATGATGTTTCATCAAATTAATCGCCTTGATGAGTACTACACAAAACATTGACCGTCAGGTGGCGTTGACCTATATTTTACGCTTGAGTGACTTTTGTTAAATTTTGCGTTAAGGTCCATTTCTCAACAACTACACATTTTACCAATATGATGTTTCATCAAATTAATTACCTTGATGAGTACTACACAAAACATTGGTAGTTAAGTGGTTTTGTCCTATATTTTACGCATGAGTGACTTTCATTTAAGTCTGTTTGTCGTCAACTTGACATGCTGTCACAATGTTGTTGCATCAGAATAAATAAACTTGATGAGTACTATCAAAATCGAGGCCAATTTAGTGTCTTTGACCTACATTTTACGCTTGAGTGACTTTTGGTAAATTTTGTGTTTTGCATACTTTTCTAAACATCTACAAATTACTTATCTTTTTGAGAACTACCCATTTTTTTTTGGACAATTTGTGGACTTTGACTTCCATTTTATGCTGGAATGACGTTGTTAAATTTTTGCATTAGGCCCATAATTCAAGAATAATTTCATAACCTGACCAATATCTAATGTTTTAAAGACTTAAGTATGGTATTTTTGTTTCTTTCCATTATTCAACAAAAGTTTATTGAACAATCATCCTTAATGATACTTCCTGATGAGACCGGGAACTAATTTTTATGCCTGATTGACTTACGTTATCTATTGTCATAAATTTGTCGGCGGGGCATCCGTGTCTTATACACATTTTCTAGTTCTAATAAAAATATTAAATTAGTACAAAATAAATTTGTTATTAGCAAATATTTTAACTTACAAAGTAAAACATTTGTCTGTGCTCACCGAATGTTCTCTAGTGACTTCTGTAAAACGTGTTTGTGGGCAACGAGTGTTGGTTCTCATCGAAAACAATATGCAATGGTTGGCAAAAGATTCCTGATATATGATAACTTAAATAATGAGTAAAGATACGGACAAGCTCATCCCGTTTTTATAATGACTGATGATATGGTACACTTCAAATAAATCAGAGACATTTAATTATGTGTTAAAATATCTCTGCATATATATAGAGAGCTTTGAGGAGTATATAGAAGAAATTATCCCCCTTCCTGAAAGCTATTTTGCCTTTTTTGTCAATTTGACTAAATTTTACCCGAAATTTAAAAAAAAAAGAATTTCTGGTAAACTCCTGACACACCTTCTGCGGCAACCAATATATTGAACATTTCCGAATGCAACCAATATATTAAACATTTCCGAATGCCAACAGGCAGCGATGAGAATCCTCCTTTTATACCTATTAGCGTCGGAAAATCCGGCAAGGTCTACGGCGGGATTTGAACCCATGCTTTATTGTCATCTATGGGAACATCGCCTGCACTATGTACAGCGCCCTAGACCACTCAATTAGGCTATATAAGATATAGCTTTCGGTAACCGGGTCATTCCTCCTCGTAGGAAATCTAGAGTTGCAACATAGTACAAGATGAACTTTGTGGTGATAGAGGTAATATAGGGTTGCAACAGGTAAGATACATAATGTATATAGATAATAATGTTGGGCACAACTCTAACAATATGAATGAAAATATATTGGTTATTTGAGCTGCAAAGGTACGATATTTGATTCCGAATACCAACAGCGAGTGGAAATCGTGTTTTTATAATTGTTAGAATCTGAAAATCCAGCAAGGTCTACCGCTAACCCATACTTTATTGTCATCTGTGGCAACATCGCCTGCACTATGTCCAGGTATGTGGTTGGAACAGTCATGTTGGTAACTGCTTAGGGCTACCTCTATACATCATCCCAATACAGACCGGCTAATTCCCTCATCTTCAGTGGTAACATGTTTCTTTGCAATTAAACTAAGCTATGCACTGGCAGCAATGTATATGTTGTTCAATCAGACCGAAGTGAGTAATCTTTGATTTCGAATCAAGTACAATAGTTTCGAAGGAGGTCATATTCATATACGGATCAATGTTAAACTATGGTCCGTGTTGTTCAACTTTGTACATTGTATGTGTGTGTGTCTTCTTAATTTTTCTTTTTCTGTGCCGTACACTTGTTATGACTTTGTTTCTTTGTTACTCCGATGTTGCCATTGTTCTTGAATTACTCGTTTTAGATTGACGGTTCGCTTATCTTGTGCCCTGGTGGTCATGGGTATTAACTAAATGAGCAATTTTTGTAAACTACCTTCCCTACAGCATTTCAACATATTTTCCCGTATGTTCTACTCTAGCGACCATGTTTGCACATAGTCGCTTGACGTACTTTTGAATCTCATCATTGTACAATTTTTAAAGAAAAACTTAACGGTTAGTCTTCCAAAGAAGACATTTGTCGCCTGCGTAACAATGCTAGAAAAATTCTAAGTTCCGTCCAATAGGAAGGAGAGATTCCAAATTCACTTATATGTTAAAGTCGCCATACTGATACCCATGCCAAAATGCAGAAGACTTGAATATGTGGTTCCAGAGAAAATGTGAAAGAAATTTTCAAGATTAAATAAATTCTAAGTTCTGTCAAAGAGGATCGAACTGGGCATGCGAGAAACTCAAAACTCTGTTAAACAGTATTATAAGTTCCCATACTGATACTCTATGCCAAATTGCAGAACACTGGGATAGTGTGGTTTCTGAGAAAAATGTGACACAATTTTTTGTGACACAGACTGACGGCAAAAACTATTATAAGTTTCGTTAATCATAATAATAAATGTGTTAGTTTCCTCTGGTACTTAAAACTGAAGTTTGTTTTCATCTGCAAAGGTCAAAATATAGTGGTGAGTAACACGCCTTTCTAAAACGCGATTAAATTGTGCAATGTTCACAAAAATGCTATCAAAACAATAATCACACATTAATTTTACACTGGTTGACATATACATTATTTTCCTACGAATTGCATGCATTATGAAAATATAGCAAAAATTGACTGACATTTATGTTGATATTACGATAAATTCTGATTAACTATAATTGACGACTTTCGAGTTTCTGGAGTTACCTCCCCTGATTATAAATAAGCGGCTATCGAGGATTATTCTAACATAGAATATAACGGGAGGGTTGCAGAAAAAATCCTATAACTTCGGTTTGGAGAAAGTCTATGTCAAATCTTTTGGATATGATGTTGATACAGCCTCGGGGATAATCCAACATACTTTTCATGACGCTCACCTTTACAGGTAGGCTACAGGTGGATGTTAATTGCACTTGGAATTAACAGGATGTCACGGTGACTTTAATCAACTATCTGTTGGAAAGCCACAAAAAGTAGTAAAGAAATAGTCAAGGGTTAACAAACTGGGTAATATTATACAAACTATGAATATATGAGAATGTCCAGAAAATAAAAATTAAAAAAAAAACAGTAAGGGAATACACAACAAAATGGTTAGCGAAAAGAAAAGAACTTTAAAACTCAAACAGAAAAATTACAACTTAACAAATAACATACAAACAAACAAAAAATAAATAAATAAAAAAATATAAAAAAATTAAAAAAAGAATGAAAAAATAAAACATTTAATAAATAAAATTTTTAATTTAAAAACTTACAACAACAGATATGCCTTAAATAAATAGCGAGGGACCAATACACAAAAATGAAAATATTTGAGATAGACATTCCAAATAAAAAAAAAGTATTTAAAAAGCACTTCAAATAAACGATGTATTACAAAAAAGGGAAAATAATCAAATGGTAATACGTATAACCCGATTTCAAGAACATAGTTCGATATCTCCACGTGCATATCTCAAATCAATACACATCATAAAATGCAGGATATATCATGCAGAAGCTAGCAAACTACGATAAACTTCCAAGGGGTCTCATTTGAAATTGTTTGTGATGGTTTGCAATAAAATGTAACTAAACATTATTTAACAAGACAACAAAACAATACACAAAATCGTGTCACTCTTGAGAAATATGTGATTTTTTTCCAGGATTTTGACCGGTTTGGCATTCTAGTGTATTACTTTTACGCAGAACATACGAAATTTTCTAATTATTTGGTAAAAACTAAAAAGTATATATTTAAAATTTTGAATGATTGTCTGTCGAATACTTTTTGTGTGTGCATCGGTGTTCTTTGTGTACATTTAGGTCTTTTTTTTTTGTCATGCAGCTAACTTTTTGTGTGTATTGCTTTTGGATAAATTTTATGTGATTCATTCAGGTGATGTTTATAATTTTACACTTTTTAACAATAATTTGTTTGGAGTGTCTTTAAAATACTGTTTAAATATTTATTTCCAGAATTTCCGTGGGTGTGTATTGATGCTTCGCTTTTCATCTTATGTATCTCTGTTGTTATAATTTATCATTGGTCCAATCGTTTTTAAGTACCAGCTAGTTCACTCATTCAGTCACTTATCTTATTGTCTTTTTGTTGTGTATTCCCTTACTGGTTAGTTTTTTTCTTACAGACATTTTTTTCATAGACATTCTAATTGATTAATAGTTTATATAATATTAACCCTTTACTATTTATTAACTATGTTTGTGGCTTTCCAACAGATGTTTATTTAGTCACCGTCACATCCTGTTAATTCCAGGTGCAATTAACATCTACCTGTAGCCTACCTGTAAAGGTGAGCGTCATGAAAAGTATGTTGGATTATACCCCGAGGCTGTATCAACATCATATCCAAAAGATTTGACCTAAACTTTCTCCAAACCGAAGTTATAGGATTTTTTCTGCAACCCTCCCGTTATATTCTATGTTAAGAATAACCCTCGATAGCCGCTTATTTTTAATCAGGGGAGGTAACTCCGGAAACTCGAAATGGGTCAATTGTGTAACCGGAGAGCATCTCCTGACAAAATTGCAATGGTCACCTCCGGGGATCGAACCCGGGACCTCTAGCACTTCAACCAGCCACCTAACCGAATGAGCTAAAGAAATATTCCGTTAGCTCAGTCGATTTTTACTGGCTATATATCTACCTACTACAACGTAGATAGGCTGTCCTGTCACACTTCCCCCACCTCGAGAGTCATCATACTTGCTATGTATGACTCTCAACACACAAATATCTACACAAACCCTGGTTAGCTCCACCGTGGGTTTTTTAGCTGGGCGCCAAATGTAACCGGAGAGCATAATTGATATGGTCACCTCCGGGGATCGAACCCGGGACCTCTAGCACTTCAGCCAGCCACCTAACCGAATGAGCTAAAGAAATATTCCGTTAGCTCAGTTGATTTTTACTGGCAATATATCTACCTACTACAACGTAGATAGGATGTCCTGTCACAATTGTTTACCCTACTCTAATTAACGTACCCATCGTGTATCCACGTATAAAACAAAATTAACGGACCAGTGTGTTAACAATCTGACAACTTTTGTGGGATTGTAAGGATGTAAATATACATTTCAGTTATGGTGTACTTGTTCTTGAGAGAATTTCTCTTATGGATACACTATCATATTTTCAAATTTTCACATTTTATGTTTTTGTACGGTTTCAAAATGTTATTCTGCCCATCCGTTTATTGTGCCAACATCTATATGTCAAGTTTTCTTACTAGTGACTCGTGTTGTTGTTTATATGTTGTGATTTTCCTCTGGGGCAACGGATGAAAGCGATTATAAGAACACTTTGCTAGATAATTTTATGATTATTGACGATGCCGCATCCATAACATGTAATAACATAGACGTAGCGTTGTTTGACAATGAATTCCGCTCAAACTGGTGCTAGGGGCCGTCTTGAACTTTTTAACTTGTTGGCACCCAAACATAAATTAATTTATTTAAGATTTTAAGCGAGATTAGATGGTCATTAGTCATGATGTTAACTGAAAAATTAACTTTTTCAAACAACCTTCTCTGTTTGTGTCAAAACTTCGACCTAACAAAAAACAGCACCATTTCATAACAATCATACGTCGGTTTAATTAAAAGTATTCTATCTATGTGGCCGTTTCCGGAAAATGTTCTGCTAATGTTATTTGTCGATTCGACAAAAAATTGGCTATAAATGATCATACAGTTGCATTTATAGATAAAGGTTCCCGCTCTCTGGATGTTGACTGGGGTAAATATTACCCACTCACAAAGGATACATTACCACAGCAAAAAAGTTCAGATGATAGTACCTGAGAGGGGAATTGGGGGCAAGGCGGATTCCATATACAGTCTGTTAACAGTACAACTTTTATGATAAAAAAACAAAACAGCGCTTTTTATATCCCATTAATTGTTAACAGAAAGTAAAACTTAAACAGAACAGAAAAAAAACAAAATGCCCAAAACATCATACAACTGACTTATTCCCTCAAAACAATCAGATTAAAATGCCCAGAACACATTAACAGAAAAGGTCTTGCCACCTCTGGGAATAACCGCCATTAATTCTGTCATGATAGATGTTACAAAATAAAAATAAGTCTGGTTTGCTCGACCTATGCTTGAAATCAGAATGCCTTGGATGAAACTTTAATTTTACCGTCATTCCAGTATCAATGGCTTCATGATTGAACGTCACAAGTCGTGGTGTCGCCGTCATAATTCGTCGTCAGTGGCAACTTTTCATTCACCTTTATTTCATCGATATCATGAGCAGCGATAATTTTCAATCGACAAAATGTGACGATTTCTCATCTGAAGAATTTTTATGCGATGTCAACCTAATTGTTGAAGGCAAGCCTCTGTTCACTAGTCGTAGCTTATTAGCATTCGCTTCTCCAGTATTCAAATGTATGTTTTCTGGCAAGTTTAAAGAAAAAGACCAAACTGAGATAGAGCTTCCGGGGAAATCATATCAGGATGTTTCAGAAATGATTCGTTTTATACATCCAGGTTTCAGTGACGATTTAGAAGCGGGGACAGATTCGGCACTTCGACTGTTACCCATAGCCGACGAATATCAAATACAAAAACTGATGGACAAATGTGAAGAAGTTCTGATATCAAAAATAGAAACTGATTCATTCACACAAGATTTTGTAATTGACTGTATGGCTACTGCAGATAAATATGCTCTACAAAAACTATTGAATATTTGTGTTGAAAAATGTTCAAAATCAAAAACGTTGTGGAAACTTGCTAAAAATAACGAAAACGTATCGCTGGAGATACAGTCCAAAGTTTTCGAGAGCCGATTACAGAAACTCGAGTTGGAACAAGATAATTTTAACGTTATGAAACAAAGAATGTCAGCAGTTAGGTTTCGACTAAAAGAAATAGTTCAACCTCACGAAAATCATTGTAGATGCCGAACTGAATTAAAACTTAGATCGCCGCTGCAACGAACATGTGTTTACTGTGCCCGGACATGGTGTTCGGAAAACGTCAGTACAGATTCATACCGGAATTCTTATTGGTTTTACTGTAACCACAGAATAGGTTATACTGTATCGAATGACACCATCATCAAGAGTTTTCTCGAATCTAAGGAATTCTTATCAAACAACTAATAATTTGTCAATCTGTATGTGTTCTAAGTAGGGCGCGACTCATTTGCTGCATAAAAAAATGTCTCATTTGCTGCATAAAATGTCTATATTTGCAATAAATAAAAAGTTATTTAATTCCTACAGAATTGTTTCATGCTTGGTAAACATTTATTCGCAGCCTGAAAATCTACCTAAAATCAATTTTCTTTGAGATCCGACGACATTGAAATATTGACGTATTTTGGTAACCATCTTGGAAATGGCGGCCATTTTTAAAATTCAAAACACACAGGATACAACATCAGATGGCGGTCCAACTTTATGCAAAGTTTGAAATCATTCCAATCAGCCATTTCAAAATAAGAAAATAGTTCGGATAGAAATCATTGGAAGAATAATGATATAATAACTAGATTTTCAATTGCGAGCAATAGCCGATGTCACCCCAGACAACCAATTCAATGATTCCACCTTATTTGCAGCCTCAAAAGCTACATCTAGATATCAATTTTCGTTTAAATCAGACAAAGTTGAAGTTTGACGAATTTTGGCGGCGTTCTTGGAAATGGCGGCCCTTTTGAAAATTTTTAAATGCAGAACATAGAACTTTGGATGGTGTGCAAAAATTAAAATCAATCAGTCAAGCAAATTTAAAAAAAGCGCTCGGACAAAAATATATGGAATTATAATAAAGAGAAGAAGAGCTAGATTTGCATTTGCAAGCAATGGTCGATGGCACCGACGACAACCAATTCGATGATTGCATCTCATTTGCAGCCTAAAAATCTACCTAAAATTAATTTTTGTTGAAATCCGACAAAGTTAAAATTTTTACGTATTTTGGTGGCTATCTTGGAAATGGCAGCCATTTTTTCGCATGAATAAAATCTTGTCATCTTACTGAACATTTATACAAAATTTGAACAAATTCTGTCATGTAGTTCCCGAGATATTGAATGCTATTTTATAAACGTAAAACGGTGGCCATCTCAGAAATGGTTGCCATAAATTGATTTTTTTTTCACAAAAAAATTATCTCCTTATAGTGATCTAACTTCATACCAAGTAACATTGATTACATCAAGCCATTTCAAAATAATCGGCAAAAATATGTGGAAGAATAAGAATAAACGTAGAATAACAACATGTCACCCCGATGTTGTCTGGGATGGCTATAATGAACTAGAAAAATGTGAGAAAAGCTCACTGCATGATATCATATCCCCTGCTCCCCGTTGAAAAAAAAATCTAATCAAATTTTCAAATAGCTGGTGCACAATGGCAATATGTACTAAACATTCTGTGAAAGTTTCAGTGAATTTCATCAAGTGGTCTAGGAGGAGTTGTCGCCACAAAGTAGGTACCCTTTGGCGGACGGGCGAACGAACGTACGAACGAACAGACACCATGATCACTATATATGTACCGCCCGTTAAAGCGGAGGGTATAAAAATATGAATCAGAAGAAGCGTAGAGTGTCTGAGGTGACATAATAAACAAAAGAAGAATATAAAACAGTTTCACGACTTGTAGCACTTTATAATAAACATAACAGTTCAATTTGGCACATAAAACAATCTAACAATATTTAAAAAACTTTTGGACAAGACCGTTAGTGTACACATGGTTGGCCAATGGTAGGTATGCCAAAAACGTCCTGAAAATCTGAAATTTTCAGCCTTTTTCAATGATTTCCCCCATTTATGCTATGTTTGGTTTTCTTATTCAACCAAATCTGTTGAATTAATGAAAAAACAAAAAAAACAAAAAAACAAAAACAAAAACAAAAAACAATTGAATGGAAAAAAGTAGACATTATAGAGTTTGAAAATTTCTCCATTTTTTCCAAAATGTGGTGTTACCGAACCTACTCCTTTGACATTTCATTGGTAGCAGCATGGAATGCTCAAATGTTGTCGAATTACGTTTCATGACCTGGGGTTTACAGAATAAAAGTAATTTTCAGGAGTAACCGATCCTCTCACTCGTCGACTTTTCATTTTATCAATCTGAGTGAATCGACCAATATTTACTCCATTATCAAAAATAAAAAATCAATGAAGTCACAGTGAGAACAGGGCAGACCATGAACAACAGAATTGTCAATGTAATCACAAATATGACGTCATTTATCGGCTTTTGTAGTGTTAGCCAAGCTTTCTTGAAAAAGATTTGGAGACCCTCAATGGAGCACACAGTGTGCAAATGTACATCATATATGTCCATGTAGAAATTGAATATCTTATTCTTCCTACACAGTAAATGATAATGTTTCAAACACCCACTTGTATCTTACATTTGATACTTGAAATTCTATATTTTACTTAAGCACTGACTATCCATATTGCGTAAAAATACGTCTCTATAATGTATATCCAATAATAGTCCAGTCATGTTCAAGACTGAATTTTAGTTCCAGGAGCCTCTGCACCAGGAAGTATCATTCTGTAACACTTAGGTTCCAACGGACTGTAACATTTCTCTGTCGGAGCTTTTCGAGGAGTTGGCTTTGAGTGTTTTTTGTAGAACGTATTTCTAGGCATGTTAGCAATCTCTTCTCTTATCATTCTGTATCGTTCTTTCTCAAAGTCAGCTGTACTAATGGTTTTGTTTTCAAGTTGTCCTAAAAGTTGTTTTGCAACTTGAGCCTGTTTAGAGTACGGAGGGAGGCTCAAGATGTAGCCTTGGATAGCTTTTATAATTAATTCATCGTATACTGAAGATACTATATCAATTTTAGGCAAATCTAAAATCTTTGTGTTCTTTTTTAAACGTCCCTCCGATGTGTGAAGTGCTCGATTTTCAGGTAATGAGCGAGTATTGAAGAGATCACTGACACTTTTTGACTTCTCTGAAGTAAAATCCGGAACGGTTAAAGCTCTTGGGCCATTGTACGGGACAAGAGATTCTGTTGAAAGTGCAATAGTGCTTCCTTTAATTGATGGCAAGTCAACTGAATCTGCAAAATGAACTCGTTTTTGAGAAGATTCTTGCGAAACTAATGATTTTCTTACGAAATCTAATGATTTCTGTCCAAAAGATCCTGCTGTCCCTAGAGCTTTTCTCTGCTCATCCATAGAGATAAATGGAAGTTCTAAACATCTAGTTGACAACGATCTTGTAGAACTCGCTCGAGGAACAATATCTTTTATAGGGCTATGAATTGTGTCAATAATTTCGTTGTCTTCGCAGATTGTCATTTTTACACTTTTTTCGTGAATAGTTCCAAAATCAGTCATGTGGTCAAATTCCCTACTACCGTAATGGCCGCCAGAATTTGACAAAATAGTGGTTGCAGGAGTTGTCGGAGGATTTTTTGGAGTCATCTTCATAGGTAGTGGAAAAACTATTTGTTTTTGTGAAACAGTCCGGTCTGGTTGTGAAAGCGATTCAGGCTGTATTCCAAAATTTCGAGAAAGCGGGATTACTTTAGTATTATCACTTGTTATTCCGTAGTCTTCTTTAGACGCAAATACTGTTGATCTTGCAGAGATTTGCTTTTTTTTCTCGTCATCTTTTGGTCTTTCTTTGGATCGGGATTTTGTTCGAGATGTCTTAATTTGTCTCTCAGGAGAAACAACAAAGTAAACATACGGAAGTTCCCCAGTATTAGAGATTGGAACCATTTCCATTCCTGTGTCACAGTTTTCAACCGAATCTTTTACGTCTTTATTGGGTGTAAACACATCAGATACTCTTGGTATTGGTCTTGAACAATTTAAAGACTGATCTTGCAGTTTTTCAAAATACCGAGCTCGAGATTCTTCCAACTTAAACCGGATAAGCTCCATCCTTTTCCTAGTGAGTTCATTTCTCGTTAGTATGACTTGTTTGTTTTTATTTCCTTTTTCTATTTTTCCAGACTTCGCAGACTTTACTGTTTTAGGATTGACTTCTTCCTCACTTTTCATTTTATTTGAACAATGTGGTGACAAAATAAAATATGAGGATACTGAAGACGCCATTTTCTGTTTTTATCTGAAATTGAAAAAAATCATACTGAATAGAATAAAAAAGATATATTGAGTATGTTTTGCTTCAAATTTTTAAAAACAACCAGAAAGTGTCCTGGCATTCAATTTTTAGCAAACGACTTAAAAACAAATAATTAAGACTGCGTCCTAGTTATTTCGAAGTTTTTTTCTTCCGCAAGCAAATCGCATGAAAATGACTGAGGAGCTAGCTTAGGCTTTGAAAACGCTGAATAGGAAAACCAAACATATCAATATCTACAACTCCACAAGGTGCTGCGTTAATAGAATAATTATAAGAATATTGTGCAAAGTTTAATAAGATAACTCTTAATAGGGACGGTCAGTTTTTGCATACAGTTTACGTTTTATGGTGTCATTGTTGTCTTTGATAGATACGATCACCAGTCATATATTAGCTCATTGTTGGTACATAGAAAAGAGTGCCTATTTCTCATGATGAAAGTCTGTAAGGTAAATGACTGAAGTTTGTATTCTTAGAGATATTCGGCTTAAAAATCAAAGAGTGCTTTCTTACATTTAACTTAATATCAAAATTACTGTAGCTTTAGTTTCTGCATATGTTATAGAAAAAAGAAGGGAAATGGGGAATGTGTCAAAGAGACAACGACCCATAGGGGAGTAATAACAACTCAAAGCCACCAAAAGATCTTCAATGAACGGTGAGAAAACCCCACACCCAACGGCAGGTCGGAGTCGGTCCCTGAACAAAGAGCAATCAAGTCCAGTGAAATAAACATCATCCTAGAATCCTATAGACAAAAAGTAAACTAACTAGAAAAAGGACAAGACACACAAAGGCTTAATAAATTCCTGACTTAGGACAGGCGCAAACCTGCTGCGGCGGGGTTAAACTAGTTTTATTGGATCCAAACCTCCCCCCCTACAGCCAATGTGATAAATAAAAAAACAATCGTAACAACAGTAAAATTCAGTTGGCAACAGGACTGAGTCAATTGTGAAAAATGAAACTGAAACTTATGTCTGTTTAGTGAAGATAAAATCTAAACATTTGGTAGACCATTTACTCAAAGATGTTTATCATAGAGATGCGTGTAGTTTTGCTAACGTCTGATCAATTGAAAAAGCTTCACAAGTCAAATTAGAAAACTATTGCAGGGATGTACCTTCATGTCAGAGTCTATATGGTCAGCTGGCCCCCTGGCTGACCACAGTTAGTAGACCAGCTGTATATTCTACTAGCCCAGTGATATGTGTCTAACAGAAAATGTCAGAAATTTTGGTAGCCAGCTGGGCTTCTGGTTCAAAATTTTTAGTAACCCAGACAGAATTTTAGGGGCCGTGGGCTACTGGGTCCCTGGGCAGGTCCATCCCTGTATTGTGATAAATCCAGAGTCTTGTGGCTTTATTCTGTGTTCATATTCATTCACAAACAATACTTGATTTTTTCCCCAAAAAAATAGGCAAGCATTACGTTTTACATCTGAAAAATTATCCCCCGGTATACCGCAATTAATAGATCAGCATAATCTTGTGATTTAAATAAAAGATTACATGTACAACAAAAAGGAATAAGGATTGAAATAAAAAATAAAATACAAGTTTTCACTAATTCTACCAATCCTTTTTTTTATCCTCCCTAAAATTTTAAGTCATTTTTGATAAGCATTGATATATCAGTCAGGATATATCTCCTGTATGTACATCAGCTAAAAACTTGACTCGGATAATAAAAAAAAAGTTTTGCCTACATACCTACTCCAAATCAGCAGATTTTCCCATAACAATGTTAGTGTATATCAGATGAGAATCGGCGAGACCAGTCAGACCACCAGATAGCAGAAAAAATGTATGAAACTCTTGAAAAGGTTATTATTACTGTAATGAACACTAT
>MJUU01015544.1:18871-35830 GCA_002080025.1 Modiolus philippinarum | reverse complement strand
ATGTCCCCTTTAAATAGTTGAAATTTGTATTTTGTAGATATTTTCAAATCCTGTTCAGAAATTCTGGACTGTTGCTAATTCAAATTTTCTCCCAAATTTCTATATCAGATTCTATTCAAAATGCTGTATTTTAGTGTCTGATGGGTTAAATCATAGATCTTACTATCAGAAATAGTTTTTCCTGTGGCACAATAGCAGAGCCTGAAAACCGATATTTGCAACAGAAAAATCTTAGATTTACCCCTGAGGATCATAAATGCAGTTTGGCTGTCTTGATTTTAATTGAAATCATAATAATAATATTTTAAGACAAGAAGTTTCATATGTGTCGTGCCATTACATTGCTACTGGTTTCATGTATAAATCATGGATTTTACCCCATTTTGACACCATCCAATTGAAAATAGTGTTACAAACATAAGTGCATTTCTACTAGTCATTGAGGATAATATGTATAAATTATAAATATTTATATTATTTTTTTTCAGGATCTGTTTTCAAAAATTAATACGTCTTTCAAAGAATTATTACGACAACAGCTTATGAAATTAGATGTAACAAATAATGGTGGACCTCAATATGGGTAAATATGTTTTAGTAGATCAAAACTAATACATGGTGCATTCCATTGGTGCATATTTTGATACATGGGCAAACGAATACCAAAGCAAAAATGATGAAAGCAGGAATTCCAAAATCAAAAATCCAGAATCAAGGCATTTCATATCCAACACGAATTAAGACAACATGATTAAGAAAAACAAATAAACAGAATGCCACAAAAGTAAAGCACTAGCCATGTGAAGCCCTACAATAACTGAGGTTTCATCAGTTGGCCCAGAAGGGTAAGCATGATCTGCTCCATGAAGTTGGATGTGGAATGTCAGTTGTCCTGTTGTCCTCGCCATTAACAGGCAAATATTGAGGATCATATTCAATTAAGTTTGCTGCAAGAAACGACTGATTAAAAAAAAATTGGCATTAAGAAGAATTCTGCTGACATTTTTCATAGGTTTGATATAAGCAAGCATTTACTGTGAATAAAGGGACAAAGTAAAAAGAAATGTAGGAAATTTTGCTCATTAGGAAAAATAAGCTGGGATGTCCGTGGGGGTTTTACTTTGGATTTACTGTCACTGTCACAGCATTAAATGTACAGGTTTATCTGCTGCATCTGTTGGATTTGTCTCCATGACAGTCTTTAGATATACTGTCTAAAATCACAGACTTATTTATTTTGATTTCTCTTACTGAATTTTGTCCATTTTGCATAGATCATTTTGACCAAATTTAAACAAAGAAAAAAATAATCAATGAAAATAAAAGAATCAAATTATTGGGGAAGAATCAAATATAAACAGAACTAACTGGGTTATATTATATAAAATTTTCTTGTTCACCAGTTGACCTTCCTATGTGACCCAATGCTAGCCGGTTGACCCAGTGACATCTCAAATGTCATGTGACACGATTTGAACTATTAAAAGAGTATATAATATAAGCATCTACATGGCTTGGCCTAAAAAGTTTAGATATCTCGGCTACTGTTTTTAAACAGTTTTTCCAAGCTCTATTCATATACATTAATTTACCTAAATATAAAGTTACAAGAGAAATTGTGTAAATGAAATATTCCCATTTACAAAAAAAATTGGCACAAATGCAGTGCAATGTTAATTCATGAATGAGTATGAAAATAAAAATGCTACCAGTGAGAGTAACTTGAAAACTAGAGAAAAGAAAGTCTACCTGTATTATATCCACCAACTAGGTTATATGCACAGTTATGTGCACTATTTCACTAATGCTTCAGTAAGGCCATAATAAAAAATATCCTACCTCTAGTAAATTCCCGAAACGCTGATTGGTCAAACGACGTCACATGCTGATTGTATGGGGTGACCGTGAAAAATATACTGTCAGTGGCAGCCATTACATGACATCACCATGTAAACATCAGAACTTTTTTTGGTTTTCACAAGGTTTTATTAGCCCAAAGGCCATGTGAGCTTTTGCCATCACTCGGTGTCCATCGTCCTTCCATCCGTCCGTCCGTCTGTCCATTAACTTTTATTCAAAGATCTTCTCCTCTGAAACTACTGGGCAAATACTAACCAAACTTGGCCTGAATCATCACCAGGGTATGCTCTTTCAAGTTTGTGATTTTTATGACCGTAGACCAAACAACATGGCTGCTGTAACTAAAAATAGAACATAGGGGTAAATTGCTGTTTTTTGCAAATTACTAGAAAAATATTACAGATATCGAAATTCTGACGAGGGTAAAAATGATCAGCATGATGAGATCTACCTACCCTGCAATTTTGAAGAATATCCGTTTACCCGTCTTGGAGTTATTGCCCCTTTTCCGTAAAAAATTTTTTTTTTGTTACTTTTAGTCTTATATATTGAAAATGGTAGAAGATAGAAGTGAAGTTTATGTAACAAAAATGGTCAGCATAGTAAGATCTACAAGTCCTGCAATTTTGAAGAAAATCTGACAACCCACATAGGAGTTATTGCCGCTTTTTCTTTGAATTTTCACAATTTTTTAACGTTTTTACTTTCATTTCAAAAACTGTTTGAGATAAAGGTTAAATGTGAATTGCAAAAGTGTTGAGGTTTTCCATAACTACAATTTCTACATATGTCCAGCAGGTTCACATCTCATCCAAGATGGCCGCTAACGGGGAAGATAGTTTAACATAGGACCCTATGGGAAATGCATTCAAAGATCTCCTCTGAAACCACTGAGCCAATGGGGACCAAATTTTGTCACAGTAGTCTTTGGATGGTCCCCTTTAAAGTTTGTGATTTTTATGTTCGTACTTCATCCAAGATGGTNTTCATCTTTTAATTACAATTTCCAAGTTAATAAATAAATGTTCTTTTCATTTGGTTACTATCAGTTTAAATTCCTATATTTCAAATAGTTGCATAATGTCATGGAAATTTGAAAAATAACTTTTTATGGGGGATCTCAAAAATTCCTTTATTTCATGATATAGAATGAAGAGATAAGTAAAATGAATGGGGTAAACACTTTATTTTATTAGAAATATTACCAAATTAAGGTTGTTTCTATGACAGTAGATCCCTACAAGCAAGATTTCATTACTATTTGATTGACAATACTGTAGCTCCGCCTACCAAGTCACGTGAGAGGCATAGTACATGGCTGCAGGTATACTATGCCAAAATAGTAAATTAGACACTATTAATGCAGTTTCTTACAGGAAGCATAATAATGTACATTTATTTCCCATGCATGTGGAAGATATGAAGATTTGTTTACCTGAGGGAATCATATTTCCCGAAGGCATCGCCTGAGGGAAATATGATTACTTGAGGGTAAACAAAACTTCATATCTCCATCATGCATGGGAAATAAATATTTTATTCCACCACTAAGTCTAATATATACAAATTATTGGCGGCTGTATCGAGAGGGGATTCTGCCTCGTCTCCATCTTTTCTGAAATTTTTTTCATGATCTTGAAGAATTAAGGCAAAAATTGACAATAACTGGCAAACATTTGTCTGGAATCATTTTTTCCTGAAACTCCACCTGAATCCCCTTTTATTCGAAGGCCGCTGCATCCATCGGCGAAAATCTTATGGAGTAATATTAAGGACTCGAGAACTAAAAGTACACTGTTCATTTTGAAAAGGCATTGTCGTTGCTGAAATAAATTTGTTTTATTGATTTTTGAAATTGACATGACAACACAAATGAACTAATTGAAACTGTACTGTTCAGATCTTGTTATTCAGCAAGTACTCCTGGCTAGGTGACATTGACTTTTCCTAAACTCGGAACACCTCTTTACTATTGCTTAAATTCACTAACTAATATTTATATGATAACTCAAGTGTAAAATCTAGAGAATTTCGAATGAGGGGAATATGANTCACCCAAGAATGAAAATGTAACATCTGGTGAACTGATTTATAGTATGAATGGGTGGTCTATTGGTGACAATGAATAAAACCAGTCACCAGGTGAGCGATACAGGCTCATGTGAGCCTCTAATTTGTTTAATGGATTATCGGTAGGATATAAACATTACACAGTATGTTAGTGACTTAATATGAAATATACACGGTCAGTAAAGCCCAATATAAAATTTACTGACCATGTATATACCATATTAAGTCACTAACAGACTGTGTAATATATAATATCCTAGATTCTCATCCCTGCCCACCCCTTATTTCACCGGCTTAAAAAAAAAATTATTTGAATTTGATACATTTATGTTAATTTCTTTTAAAATGACAGCATTTTACACAAAGTCTGATAAATACTATGAAATAAAATTTGCCCGCCCGCCACAAATTTTGAGAAAAAATAGATGAGAATCTAGGAATTATTTTATCATGGCCTTAGTAACAACAGTCAGTATGATGGTGATAAAACAAGATTTAGCAGTAGCACTAAATTTTATATTATTTTAATTGTACCTACATATACAAATGTATGTTTCTTATATGCAATACACAAAACTAACAGATACTTTTCTTTTACAGGTTAGTGACTTCAGATGTAGCATTTTATTCTGGGACATATAAAACATTACGTGGGTTAGAACATTTATCTAATGAAATGTCAGATTTATGGAATGGATTATGATAAAAACTGTATATTGAGGCATTTGAAATATGAAAATATCAATTTTTATGAAGTATCTCCCCATTTTAGTTCACCTGGCGAAAGCAACATCCATTGTCTCTCTATCATCTGTTCAGAAACTTCAACCTCTCTTCTTTGAAACCCCAGTCTAATTTTAGCTATAATCCTTGTGTGATTCCATGATATTTGTTTGTACCTCATCAAAAGCATTAGGAACAAAGTTTAACTTTGGACCCCGTAGAAAAGTGCTTCCATAGATCTTCTATGAAACTCCTCTACCATCTGTGACAAACTGAGGTAAAAACTTTGAAAACTTTGAATGTTTTGTTCATATTTGTTCATATGGCATCCATTGATTGAGTAAACATAGTTAAACATTAGACACAGTTGGATATGCATTCTTAAACCAGTAGACAAATTAAAAACAACTTTGGTTTAAAATTATTGAGCGATCCCATATGAAAATTGTGATTTTAATGTCCTGTACCTCATCCAAGATGACTGACATCAGGAACATACATGTAGTTCATCACAGAATGGTAAAATAGACTTTACTTACCTGAAAGTGCAATGCCATTTAGTAGCATACTTTTTGGCAAAATCTATGGAAGATTGACTTTAAAATTTGTGATAATAATGTAAATATTTCATTCAAGAGGGTTGTCAGCTGTTATATTCTGAAACCACAACTTGGCACAAGTCTGACAAGAAACTTTGTTGCTATGAAGTCATTTGATGACCCCTTTTAAAAAATCTTGTTGATCATGATATTGTACTTTGTCTAAAGGGAGTAGCCAAGAGGGATCATAGTTACATAGACCACTTTCCTATTTCTGTTCATGAATAAATTGCACCATTTGACCTGGAGTCAATCTGTACAAATTGCGTCACTGAACATCGTGACATTGAAAAATCAACATTGTGATGTCAAAATTTGATTGGAAAATTCACCAACTGGAGACTCTTCCATTATCTAAAGTTAATAGTCCAGATGAGCATTAAATGCTTTTGAAAGGAAGATAAAATACTTTTGTAATTTTATAATAAAATATGGCAAACATTGTTTTAAAAAATGTAGCTTGTGTAAAACAAAGCAATTTACTTTTCTTCAAAAATTGTTTTCATGAAAATTGATATTTTTATGGCTATTATTTAACTTATTCTTTATTTTTTGTTGAAATTCTCTAAGTCTGTGATCATGTACTTGTATTTTTTAATTCTCAATGTCTATGTCTGTAATGGTTTTGTCGTGTCAATCACTCATGTTATTCACACTGTCATATTCTCAAAACCTTATTTTAGAGATTATATATACACCTCAAAATGCAATTTATCTTTAAAAAAGAATGTTCTACAGTCAAAAATACATGTCAGTATTATCATTGGCTTCTCAATTATGTAACTTCATTTGGTCGAAAGTCTATTATTCAAGTATCATAAGTTAAAACACAATACAATCAAGATTTCAATAAAAATCTTGAAATCTTGTAAACTATAAATCAACTTCAGAATATAAAGGTTTTAGTTTGTTTGAAGTAGACAGTATCAGACAAAGAAATTGTATTGTTAAGGCGATAATTAATACAATCATCTTTACTGTAGTTTAGGTATGGGTGGGCATTATACAAATGTATTTGTTATTATTTTAGCTCCAGTCTCAGCAGAATTCTAAATTTTAATTTTGACAAATACAATTTTTCTAAAATTGAAGCATCTAGTAATGTGATCATTGACCTATTAATTCTTCAAATGATATTTTTTACTTTAAAACTAAGGATGTATCTCCCTCTTTCATAGCTCTGTCCTTAGCTCCTATTTAGATTTTATTGGTGACTTGTTAGTATCTGATTTCATTCTATTGGTAATTTGTTCTCCATCAGATTTCACACATGTTTTGGTATATAGATTTTCAAACGTTTTGATTTGATCTGCACTGAAGAGACATAAAATGTCGAAATGTGCATATGCAGAAACTAAATTTACACCTAAACTAACAGTCACTCAGTATTTTGTTATTTTTTACAGTGGATATTCTATTGGTTTACTACAATAAGCAGAATTCAGATTCAGGCAATTTCCTTGTTTGGAGTATGAACTGATTCATTGAAATTACACAATATGTGTTTATCAACAATAGAATTGTAAGGTCTCTCGCCTTTATATTTTGCCCATATTGTTTTTAAGTGAAAATTCATTTATGTTTAAGTTATATAAAAGGAAAATGGTTTGAGAATAATATAAGAGTTATCTGTGATTGCTGAAGTGTGACAGTTGGACTTTTATTTTATTGTATGAGTATTCTATGTGTGAGTGTGTGTCTGTCTGTTTGTTATGCTCAATGTCTGTAACTTTTATTTATTTACTTGTTTGCAATGTAATTTGTGACCATATTTACATACCTATTTTATTGTGATATGAACATTGCAATATACACCTAGAATATTATGAATTTGTTATAAAATATGGATAGATTCATAATGGAAAATACAATAAAGATTTATTCATGAATTGTTCTTTATTTGGTCTTTTTCTTTGTTTTAATTTATAGTCAAGATATTACTCTTAAAAATATTGAAGGAAGAGTTAGGATATGAAGCTGGATTGTACTCCTTCCAGTTCTACCACTGGTTTTTACTGGTGCCATGCCAAGTCCGCTGTATTGAGTTCCTATTGTTGTTCACGTTTGTCTTTTGTCTTATTTGTGTTTTTCATGTGTAGTTCCCTGGTAGATTGTAGCATGTAATTGTAATTTTCATCCATTGCAGATATTTCTTGTTATCCCTTTTTATTCCATTTACAGATATATAAAGTGAATCTCGTAAACACTGTAACATTGTACATTCTTACTTTATATTATTTATTTCTTACCTGAAAGTATCTGGGCTCCAACCTGGATAAGACACAATTACTTACATTCATCAAAGATATCATAAACTTTAATCTGCATCCATGACATATTCAACCAATTTTAATACCCTGTAAGTGTTTGACATAATATAATATGACGATGCATCTTCTGTTATTTTTCATCTCTGATCAAATGAACTTGTCAGACTTTGCCCCTAGAATGACTTGAGCAAATTACTTCAAATTTTCAGTAGCATCTTATGATGACATTATGATATGTATAATGTATACATCTTTCAGTAGTTGCATATCATAATGGTTTTGCTGTCCGAAATTTCGAAGGGAAGATAATTTGTCTTTGAATAGTTTCTGGAAAAAAGGGGGAGGTATATCATTTTGTCCATACTTGTATTGTGTCTACATTTGTACTGTGTCCACAACTGTATTGTGTCCACACACACTTAAATTTACACTTGCCATATTGATTCAGGGTTCAATCAGCGGGGGTATAATTGGCTGCCATTCAGCGACAGCTCTAGTTTTTTTTTATAAATTTTTTATTTTTGTCGAGCCTTTGAAGATAGTCAAAAAAATGAGAGACATAGGTATGGTGATTCCAGTCGCGGCGGGGATGGCGGCGTCCACAAATGTTAAAATTTTTCTTGGGTCTGTTTAACAACAACCACCTGTGTTATTTGGTAGGCAGTTGCATTAGCATCAGTACAGCTCAGTTTCAGTGGTGTTTTATGTCTTTGCCCCCGCAGTCATGGTCCACTGACTGAAATTTTGAATTGTTTTTTTTTTCAAATGTTTAAAGTTTTTTCTTGTGTCCGTTTACCATCAACCACTCATAGTTGCCCATTAATATTTGGTATGTAGTTGCATTAGCATCATTGCAGATCAGTTTCAGTGGCATTTTATGTCTATGCCCCCCGCAGTCATGCTCCACTGACTTTGAAATTTTGCACTGTTTATCAAATGTTTATTAAGTTTTTTCTTGTGTCCGTTTAACATCAACCACTCATAGTAGCCCATTGAACCACTCATAGTAGCCCATTGATCTTTGGTATGCAGTTGCATTATCATGATTTTGATCAGTTGTAATCAGTGATACATTTGGTATCATGGCTGCTGCTGAAGATCAATGAGCAGATTCATGCGATGCATGGGAAAGGCGAGACAAATTCTGTGTCAACAGTTTATTCTAAAATTGTCTACTAATAGGAGGAGTGTTCGAATGTCACATGGCATCAAACAAGCCCATACCAGCATTTGCTTAAACTTTTATACTTGCTAATTTTGGTTGTCTCAAAGATATAGTGAACATTCAATGTTGTATGTATTTTCAAGAAATGGAGAGAATTTCTTTTACATGTCACATCAAAGCTGAAATATGTTTTAAGTGTTTTGTAAAATTTACAGTGTTGTTTATCATAAAATGGCCTTTCCCTAAAAAGCCATTTCTAGACTGAAAATTTGGAGTAATATATGCTTTCTGCTCATTAGGATTGTGTTACATAGTTATATAATAATAATTTCCACAAAGTCTGTATTATTTTTGGTGGAAATTTTTATTCTGTAAACATATTAATTTTTGCGGTTTCTTGAACTGTGAACTGTTCGCGGGTATCAATTTTCGTGGTTTTACGAAAATATTAGTACCTTCTGCTTGTGTTGAGATATTTTCAGGTACTAATTTTTGCAGTCCTTATCAACTGCAAAATAGTGAAAATTAGTACACTGCGAATTTACAGTATTTATTTTGTGGAATGAGACCATATTTTTAGTTGACTAATGATTGAATTCATCTATTAGGTACTCCAACGAAGACTTTTGTATGCAAAGTTTGAAAATTTATCAATTTTTCATTGCACTAATACATAATGTTGACATGGTGCATGAAGACGCACGTTACTTTTCAACTGCAAATTTTCAAATAGATTCATGAATGCATGTAGGTGCACGGCAATTTTAACTGTTACTTGTTTTTGCATTTTTCTTGAATTTTCGTCGTAGTTTATCTTAATTAGTGGCCAAAGTGCCGTAACTCCAAAGAATTTGGAACCAGTTTTTCTTTGGCTCTAAAAAGAACTGGTAAATGAGAAGAAAACCAATACAGGAAGTGCACATATTTTATTTTTTTAATTATGTTAATTAATCCTTAATCTACATTTTTTTGAGATTAAAAGATTAATTTCTTATTATGGAAGCAGATAACTATCTTTTTGCACTGTTATATTCATTGAATGTGAACATTCAATTTTTTCGTTGGAGTACCTACATCTATCTGTCCATTGAAAAAAAAGTTCAAACACTGATAACAGAGCTGATGGAAAGAACAAAATATTTCACCGTGATACTCACAGGAACTTGTTGTGGGGGTGTATAGGTATTTACTCGTCCATCAGTCTGACTTCTAAGTATATCTTTGTTCCAATATCTCCACCTGGAGGTTTGAAAAAATGATGCTTTAATTTTGGAGGTTGGTTGTGCCAATTCTTTTTAGCTTTTGATCATTTGTAATTTTTGGGGGGATATGCCAAATATTGTGAATAGCTTATAGTGTTTGTTAGGATCATTTGATCCTCATACTGTCGTCTACATGATCAAGATATATCAAGATGATATTGCATTTATGAAAGATATGCATACTATTTGGATTTTGATCTTGGAAAATATGTGGAGAAAAAAAACATTTATTGAACTTGTCATTGTTATGAAAAATATTGCCTATTTGGTACAATTTTTGTCCACAGCACTCCACATGCAATTTTCAAAATATAAAGATTTTTTGCTGGATCATATCAAAAGACATGCAGTTTGGATTTTGCTTTATTGTAACGTTTCTTAGTTCACCAGGTCCAAGGACATGTGGGCTTTTGAAATATCAAATTATCGTTTTATTATCTGGTAAGAGTAATTTTTCTGAAATCGCTAGACAGATGGCTGGCTTTGATATTTGGTAAGAGTGTTGCTCATGATGTTTATTCTTACCTACGTGAACAATTTTTGTAGGAGTTATGTGAATTTACTATTTTCCGTGAAACTACCAAAATAGCACCTTATAAGTACAACTTCTCTGAAACCGCTTGATGATTTGCTTTCAATTTTTGTACTATTGGTGGTCATTATATTTAGATAAGCATACTAAGGGCAATCAGCGTGAAGGTTTTGGTGTGTGAGCATGCTCGTTTATGGTTGACGTTGAGTATGTGAGCTTTTTCACTAAGGTTCGCCATTTTTGCAGGGACTACATATAGTCCCCGGTTTTTGTGAGTATTTTGTCCAGTTCTAATTATTTCTGCTTTGTTGTGTTATGTTTTATCGCTAATTTGCTTGATTTTCAATTGTTCCGGAGCGACGATAATTCTATTATCACTGCACTGCGCTGATATGAAATCTCTATGGAACGTTAGCAACAGCGTATTAATATGACGTCGCGTGACGTTTCGTGAAAAAAATAATCCTATCAAAAAAGCGTTACATTTAACTAAAAATTACATGTTTAACCTAAAAAATATTTCAAGAGAGAAAGAAACATATATCTGGTATATATTAATAACAAAATTAGCGATAAAAATACTATTAGTAATTTATTTTGCTCGGATGGATTTCTCAGCCCGTATTGCATCTCGTGCTTCGCACTCGATGCAATACAAGCTGAGAATTCCATACTCGCAAAACAAATTACTAATAGTATATATGTATTGTATTTTCTCTGTGTTGTCATGATTTTTTACCTTTTTATTATTCTTTTTATTCCCTCTAACCAGAGACATATAATTACATGTAATTATTATATAGAGGACGGTGAAAGATTGAAATTTCTCGGTGAAATAAAAGTGATAATTAACTGTGAAATTATTTTCCATAATTTCACTCTAGGAAGTGACGTCACAATAGACGTCGTCAACGTTGTTGTTTTAAGTAAACGTCTCTGCGGATTAACATGGAAAACGTAGTTCATGATAAGAATCTTAAACTAAACCATTAATTATAATGGAACCGATCTATATAATAAAAACAATAACTAATCATAGATTCTGATAATCGAAAATATTCAACTCATGATCGAAAAACACTGTAATTCACTCATGCGCTGCGCGCATTCGTGAATTACTGTGTTGTTCGATCATTCGTTGAATATTTTGCGATAATCAGAATCTCGGATTAGTTATAGTATAATTATATGTCTCTGTTCTAACATAAAAATCTCTATTTTGAATAGTAAATTTCTATATCACTCAAATCTTCTTGAAATGCAAACACTCAAACATAATTACAAGCTTGAACTAGATTTGCAATTGCAAACTATTGCCGGTGTCACCCCAGACGAGCAATTCGAACATTCCATCTCATTCACAGGCTCACAATCTATCTGGAAATCAATTTTAGTTGAAATCCGATAAGGTTGCAATTTTGACGTATTTTGGCTGCCACATCAAAAATTGTGGCGATTTTTTTTCGCATGAATTCGTTCCTCTTACCAGAGACATTTACATGTCTCTGCTCTCATATCACTGAACATTTATACATAATATGAACAATTTCTTCAATACAGTTACTGAGTTATTGAACGTTCAATTTGTTTTTGTCACCGGACTGACTAACACCGACTGTGACAAAACCAAACTTTTCACTGGCAGTGTGTCGGATGCGACGCGTGGAGCAGATCATTCTTACCCTTCCGGAGCACCTTATGATACCTCAGTTTTTATAGGGTTCACACTGCTAGTGCTTTAGTTTTGTGGCGTTCTTGTTTATTTTTGTTTATTTGTTATGTCTTTGTCATACTGTCTCAATTCGTGTTGCTGTAAATTATTGCCGTGATTTTGTATTTATGATTTTAGAATTTCCCTTTCCTCGTTCTTGCTTCGGTATTCGTTTGCCGATGTATTGTCTAAACGTAAAATGGTAGCCATCTTTGGAAATGGCTTTAAAAATTTTAAAGGCACTGGATACGGTTACACAGATATGTAACAATAACGGAAAATTATTGTTACACAAAAGATTAATATTCGGAGTACATTGCCGGGTACGGGACCGATATTTTCCGTGTGTAACAATAATTTTAGAATTATTGTTACACAACTTATTGTTACACAGAATAATAATTTCGCATCTAAGGGTACTGTTGAGAATTTAACAAGTAATAATTATAATAAACCGTAAGATTTTTTAAATTTTAAAATAAAACCAAATATGTTTATTATATTAACTCAAATAAAAATAGTAATTCTGCCTTGAAGGCATATCAACTCTATACAGCATACTGTAATATGAACCCCTGTATGTTCACCAGCTTATGTTCTGATCGGATTGGTATTCGTGATTGAGGACTTGTTGCAAGTGTTTGTGAATTCTGCGTTGGGGATTTCTTTCTCCGACTCTGAAGAAAGGCTTGAAAAAATTCAACAAACAGATTTCGTCCAAATGTATAGACGAAGTTCAAAGAGAATGACAGATGACGCAATAAATAGTTATAACTGTATTCATGGGGTCGAAACTTTGCTTCGAGATCTGAAAGTGCTCGACATAACCGAAGTACGTCTATATAGATGACCAAGTATATTTAGTGATTCATGTGTGACCCATAAAATATTTGTTGCATTCAGCAGTGCATATGTCACATTAATAGAAACAATTGCTGAAATAAGGGAACATGCAGAATGGACATGTCAGTTGTGCAACACAGATGTGCACATCTCTCCATCCATCATTTGCGACGGGTGTCTGGAACGGCAACATAAAAAATGTGCCGTCTTAAAAAACTGCACCGAAATTGTGTGACTGGTTTTGCAGTGAATGCCGTAGAAAATAAATAAAGTATTGAAGTATTGCCAGTGTCTTTTCCTGTGTATTTTGTATTACAACACTTAACTGGTTGAAACATTAAAATGAAAAGTATTTTTACCACGATTTATATTTGAGAATATCCATTTCTTATTTCAAATTCCATACCTTTTTTCTTGAATAAACGAAATCGTTGGTGTAACAATAATATGTAACAATAATATGAACATTTATTGTTACTCACAGGAAATATCAGTTCCGTATCCGGCAATATACTCCGAATATTATTTTTTTGTGTAACAATAATTTTCCGTTATTGTTACATATCTGTGTAACCGTATCCAGTGCCAATTTTAAATGCATTGTGAATAACTCCAGATGGTGGTCCAACTTTGTACAAAGTTTGATTTTGTTTCATTTAGCCTCGGACTAGTCAATATATTAGTCCCAGATTTAGCCATTTCAAAAAAGCCAGTTCGGACAAGAATCATTGTGAAAAAGCAAGATAATCGGAAAAACGTAGAATAACAACATGTCAGCTCGACATTGTCTTGGGTGTCATACTAAATGGGATTTCTTTTCCATGGTTACTCTATGGGCGGCAAAATAAAAGAATATTATAATAAGCATTCATATTTCGCAAAAATTGATCAAATTTTGGACAATAGAGAAAGGCTGTAGTAAAGTTTTAACATCTTCTATTCTGATTAATAACTAATACTTCCTTTGAAATATGACTTACGGATATTCTATTGTCTGTCCATTACATAATTAGAGGATTGACGGGATAATCTACTGAAATTTTTAATCATATATATTTATAAAAACAATCAAACAAACAAACAAAAAACATGCGTTTTGAATAACCACTGTAGAACACATTTGATTTTTGGACGAACAGTTTATGTGTGACGTAAATCCGACCGACTGGATTTTGCAAAAACCTTGACAAGGCAAAAGAGACGACCGACAAAAAGTGAATTGTGTTCTTTACAATACTAGGTAACGTGCACTAACAATATGGACGAGAAAAATGACAGTCGTGGTGATAGAAAAATTAACACAGCTTGGAGTACATTTATTGTTGGTCTGATTCTCGGTTTCTTTGTGACTGGATTTGCAACCATGGCCACTACTATCACGCAATATTCGTTTTACATTCTCAAAACTAATAAATTTCCAAATGAAACTGTTCGTTATTCTGATGCCCAAAATTCAAGTTGCCGAACGAAACTTATTGAAATGGAGGAAGTAGAAAAACAGATAGCTGTGTGGAATGCGTATTGCAATATTGCAATTGGTGTTACGTCGTTTTTTTCTGTGATGTTGATTAACGCGTTTAGTGACAAAATTGGTCGAAGAAAAGCATTCTTATTTCCTATTTTCGCAACATTAATAAGTAATATATTGTGCGCAGTTGTTGTTTTCTTTAATCGAAGTATATATTTTTTTCCCTTGATATGGATTTTAGACGGTTTGGGTGGTGGATGGCTTGGTATTGCACATATTGCATATGCTTATATTGCAGATATTTTCGAAGCGGGAAAATCGCGAACATTTGGAATAGCAATAATGGATGCATGTGTTTGCATCGGTACCGTAATAGCCCAGCTTACAACTGGATACGTGATCATACAAACTATATATGAATTAAGTCCCCCTTTTTGCTGGGATTCCGTGCGTATAGGATTGTTTGCAGGTCTTGCTTTACTGGTATTGGTGTGCGGTATGCTCTCTGTAAAAATATTACAAAAAGGAATGTCTGACGAATTAATTTGTCTGATAGGAACTATGACGTCAGCGGGATCCTGTGTGGTAGAAGGTTTAGCTTACAACGACCTGATGCTATATATGGGTAAGTTGTTTTTCTAATATATGTTATAGTAAATTAAAAGGAACATTATTCCCAATGTTCAAATAACATATATGAAAAAATATATATCTAGAGTCTGTCCGATATTTTCTGGAATTGACAAAAAAGGCTTACAGTTAATTCAACATCAGCTCTTGCACTGGCAATATCAAAATACTTTCCTACATATTAGCTTATTGCATTCGTACATTTCAATATACTTAAGGTAAAATTAAAATTGTTAGTTTTTTTTTTTAATTTAGGTCTTATATTTTGTTGTAGTTCCTTTTGCTGGATTTTTTGCTATTGTTGCACAACCAGTTATTAAAGGAATTGTATCAAAAATGACACCAATGGAAAAACAAGGTAAATACAAAATATGCTAAATTATGTTCTGTTTTTAGGATAGATATACATATAATGTAAATTTTTACAAGATATTTGCATTCTGAATCATTTCAAACAACATTGCGGTTGAAGTTTTATATTTCAATAGTAAATCCTGTTTTGACAGAGTTTCTCGTGCCAAAATAGCCGTCCTATATAGAGTTGCATTTTCCTTCATCTCTTCTTACTGATCAAATCAAAACATTTGGAAGTTCATACACCGAAATCAAATACGTGTTATAGCTGCTAGGTTATAAATAAGAATAAGATTAAAAAAGGGAAAGATAAAAGCAGCTTAAGACAAAGCTTACAAGAGGCAGAGATTCAAAGTTTTGTTAAATCAAGACATTGCAAATCGGTTTTGGGTCAGCATCGAAGTACTGACCACTGGATTGGTGAGTACCCTCTGGAATTAACAGTCCACTAGCAGAGACATAGGCCCAGTGTTAATATATAACAAAATACCGTTCTTTCTTTTGTTTTGGTTTCTGCAGACGCGCATTTTCACAACTAATGTCTTTTCAGTGCAGATCAAAATCAAAATATACGGGTAAAAGCTGTTAGAGAACAAATATCCAATAGAATCTACAGAAAAGCTCAAATCAACTAAATACTGAGCTTTGCAAGAGAGAAATGCTCATTAGTTTAAAAACAAAATTGTTAAATTTAGATATTGCAAGTTTCAAAATAAAATCGGGTTTTGGGCCAACGCCGAATGGGACAACCATTTGATTTTCAGGAGAGGGCTTTGTCGATTTTGCCTCGAAAAATTATTTATTTTCATGAAAATTTCGAATAAATTATTTATGTTAATGAAAATCTCGAACAAATTATTTATATTAACCATATGTCACATCAAATTATTTATTTCCATGTGCAACAAAAAAATTATTCTTCAAATCAAAATCAAATTATTTATTTTCATGATAATAATGAATGAAGTCACCATTAGGCCTTCAACAATCACATTTGCTCATACCCCATAGTAAGTTCAAGAAGGCCCCTAGCACCAGTTTGAGCGGAATTCTTTCCATGTCTTTTTTGGTCATGGATGCGGGATTGTCAACAAACATTAATTAAACTGGCAAAGTGCTCATACAATCACTGTCATCTAGTAAGATAAGAATATCTATTTTCACTAGGCCCAAGATTAAGTTATTTATTTATAAAATCGCCTTTGCCAACCCCCCCCCCGAAAAAAAAATCTAGTGGTCTTCTCCTTACTGACTACTTGTTATGTGAGTACCCCCGTGGGTTAACAGTCCACCAGCTGAGATATCGACCCTGTGGTAAGCATGATCTGCTCTAAGCAAAGCGCACCACTCAAACAGCAAGTTTAATAAAATTGTGATAGTTCTGTTTGATGGTAGATTTGTAAATGCCATTTTCTAACCCTAATAATATCAATGGTACGTGTTACTTTTCTAAACCTCAAACAGTACCAAAG
>MJUU01015541.1:18943-44648 GCA_002080025.1 Modiolus philippinarum | reverse complement strand
GAAGGAGTTTTATCTTTTGCGAAACACAATATCAACAAATTTCAGCATATTGAAGTTTGAAAAGTTAGATTTTAGTGTGCAGTTTAAACTCGGTCTTTAAAAATAGCAAAAACAATTTAAATGTTTTGAAAATTTTATTCATCATATCCTTTCGAAGGAGTTTTATCTTTTGCGAAACACAATTTTAATGAATTTTAACATATTTAAGGCATGAAAAGTTAGATTTTTAGAGTGCGCTTTAAACTTTTTAAAAAAAATGACCAAAACAATTTAAATATTTTGAAAATTTTATTCATCATATCCTTTCGAAGGAGTTTTATCTTTGTGAAACACAATTTTAATGAATTTTAACATATTTAAGGCTTGAAAAGTTAGATTTTTAGAGTGCGGTTTAAACTCTGTCTTTAAAAATAACCAAAACAATTTAAATGTTTTGAAAATTTTATTCATCATATCCTTTCGAAGGAGTTTTATCTTTGCGAAACACAATTTAAATGAATTTTAACATATTTAAGGCTTGAAAAGTTAGATTTTAAGAGTGTGGTTTAAACTCTGTCTATAAAAATAACCAAAACAATTTAAATGTTTTGAAAAGTTTTTTCATCATATCCTTTTACAGGATTTTTATCTTTTGCGAAACACAATTTTAATGAATTTTAACATATTTCAGGCATGAAAAGCTAGATTTTTAGAGTGCGCTTTAAACTCTGTCTATAAAAATGACCAACACAATTTAAATATTTTGAAAATTTTATTCATCATATCCTTTCAAAGGAGTTTTTTATTTTGCGAATCACAATTTTAATAAATTTTAGCATACTTAAGGGTTGAAAAGTTAGATGCATAGTCTGCGGTTTAAACTCTGTCAATAAAAGTAACCAAAACAATTTAAATATTTTGAAAATTTTATTCATCATATCCTTTCGAAGGACTTTTATCTTTTGCGAAACACAATTTTAATGAATTTTAACATATTTAAGGCTTGAAAAGTTAGATTTTTAGAGTGCGGTTTAAACTCTGTCTATAAAAATGACCAAAACAATATAAATATTTTGAAAATTTTATTCATCATATCCTTTCGAAGGAGTTCTATCTTTTGCGAAACACAATTTTAATGAATTTTAACATATTTAAGGCGTGAAGTGTTAGATTTTTAGAGTGCGGTTTAAACTCTGTCTATAAAAATGACCAAAACAATTTAAATGTTTTGAAAATTTTATTCATCCTATCCTTTCGAAGGAGTTTTATCTTTTGCAAAACACATCTTTAATGAATCTTAACATAATTAAGACTTGAAAAGTTAGATTTTTAGAGTGCGGTTTAAAAGCTGTCTATAGAAATGACCAAAACAATTTAAATTTTTTGAAAAGTTTATCCATCATATTCCTTTCGAAGATTTTTTTATTTCGTGACTTTACATTACCATGTAATGTATAGTCCATGATGAATCACAATTGAAATAAATAATAGCATATTTAGTGTTTGAAAAGAAGGATTTCCCAGTCTTTCGTGTATGAATGCGTCAAATCATTTGTTTTGTTTTGTTTTGTTTGTTTTTTTTTTTGTCATTCAATTTTTGATTCGCTCGTATTTACATTCCTGTTATTGTCTAACAATTAACGTTTAACCATGCAGTTGTATAAATTATTTTAATATTTTTTTTTAATTTGTCTATTTTCGACGATTGGTTGAATCAGATGTGCTTCCAAATTTTAATGCATTCGTTTCTACGTACAAGCAGAAACATCAAGTAAATATAATATTAACCTTAACTTACGGATTAAATATACCAAGGACGTATACGTCCTTGAATATACCTAGGGTGTTATAATAATTTTTTAATATATTTCAATTCTAAATTCATTTTTGTGATGAAACGAAATTATCATTTCGCAAAATGTATTAACTTGAAAGATGACGTAAGCCTATCAATCAGTCATTTACGGATAGGACCGATCAATCATCCAGGTTAGAAAACACCAATTCATTTCTTTAATATTTTCAACTGAAATTCCCCATATTCAAATCTGTCTGGACAATTTATCTTTAGTTTAACCTGTATGAAACCATATATTTTCTGAAAGGTGCATATCTCGTCAACATCATATCAAAATTTCAGCATACCTTTAAAGCCTTCAAAGAGAGTTCCGAAGGTTGGAAAAACCCTATCTATAAATATACACGATTACGGCCAAAACATGACGCATTGATAGTATACCGGAAAACCCCTATGATAAGTACTCAAAGGATCATTCCAGTCAATTAACTTTGGTCTCAAAATAAGCCTGATACATCAATGTTCAAACAGGTATATCATAGGTTTCATTCAGATATTTATTTTTAAAGGGGCGTGAATTCAAAGTTATATTTAGATTCTAAAAGAGCTACTTTTTCATTTGTTCTAAGCGCTGATTGGCTGAATTGGTGGTTTGACACCATCCATCAGTCACGTAATTTACGTATTGTATCCGTCAAATACGTGAATTACTTTTCCTGTCCATCAGACTTTGACGGATTTATGACTGATCGATCACTGATCGATGACTGATCGTTGACGGCTGACGGATCGCTTAATGATCGCTCTTTTAGTAACGGCTACTGAAGCAAGGACTGTATATGAACAGAGATGATCATATATCTTTGATAGCACATTATGAGCACAGATACGGACAATATATCCTATTATCGTTTGCACATTTCTATGGAATACAAATGTGGATAATAATAAGACAGTATCATAAGTGTATTATGTCTAGTATAAAATAATATCATTTTTATTTGCAAAACTCATTATATAAATTGTTTAAAGAAAGAACTTGGCATTAATAATTGCAACGGCAATCCAACTTACGCAGCTACTACTCTGTCAAAGGAGGAGATATTACAGAACCATAAATCTGTTTTGCTTTCCTTCGGGATTTCCACCAAGGATGAAGACACAGATCTCCCCTCTTTGTACTGGGTACCTAAGTTACATAAATGCCCATACAAAGAACGATACATCGCTGGATCTGCAAAATGCTCTACAAAACCTATATCTAAATTGCTAACCTCCATCTTGACAGCTGTTAAAGAGGGCCTTCAAAAATACTGTGATACTTGCTTTTCAAGAAGCGGTGTGAATGAAATGTGGATTTTTGAAAAACTCCAAAGATCTACTTGACATCTTAAACTCTAGATCATTATCACACTGTAACAGCATTAAAACTTTCGACTTCTCCACACTTTACACTACTATTCCTTATGAACAACTAAAATCTCGACTTAAAGGTTTAATTCATAGATGTTTCTCACGTAAGAACGGTGAACGTAGATAAAGGTACATTGTTGTAGGTAGAGAAAAAGCCTACTTTGTGAAAAATGACTCCGAATCGGAGAAAAAATATACAGAGGAAGAAGTGATTAAAATGTTAGAGTTTCTGATCGACAATATATCTGTCCAGTTTGGAGGACTTGTTTTTCAACAGACTATCGGAATTCCTATGGGCACAAACTGTGCGCCTCTCCTAGCCGATCTGTTTCTTCACTCTTATGAAGCTGTATAAAAGATAAAAGACTGGCACAATCCTTTAATTTTAGCTTCCGTTATAAGGATGATATTTTGTCGCTAAACAACCCTCGCTTTGGTGATTTTCTTCATTTGATCTATCCAAAAGAGCTCGAGATTAAGGATACCACAGACACTTCTACGTCAGCCTCGTTCCTTGACCTTCACCTTGAATTTGACAACAGAGAGGAGACTTCAAACTAAGCTGTACGACAAACGCGATGACTTCACCTTTCCTATAGTAAATTTCCCTTTTCTTTGTAGCAACATCCCAACAGCGCCGACATATGGAGTTTACATCTCCTAGCTCATTCGCTATTCAAGAGCCTGTGTTCGATACAGTGACTTCCTTGATAGAGCCTGGTTGCTCAAAAATTGGTTACTTCAACAAGGGTATGTTACCCAAAACTTGAAGTCATCCCTTCAGAAGTTTTACGGTCGACATCATCATCTTGTGGACCGCTATGGGATATCTTTCCCTTTAAAGCTTAATTGTTGTTTCCTCTACCGAATTTGACTTTACTACCGGATTTGATATGTTCAACACGGCGGGTGTCTTATAAGAAGCAGGAGATGCTGACTCTACCGATGCACCTGATCTCACCCATGGTTTTTTATTGGGTCCGTGTTGTTCATCTTTGTGTGTGAGTGTCTTCATTTTTCTTTTCTGTGCCGTACCCATGTTGTGTCTCTGTTTTTTCCACCTTTTTTGTTTCTGGTGTTGCCATTGTCCTTGGATTGTTCGCTTTTAGATTGACGGTTCGGTTCTCACTTACTTTATATAAAACCACTTGCATATAAATATATGATGGACATTTAAAACATTGTTCAAATAGTTAAATATGTGTATTACATTTTGATAGGTTCTAGCCTTCTAGCCTTCTAGACTAGGAAATGGTATCAATGCTGAGTGTATTGCGAAGGAGTGGTTCCCTGAGAACTTGAAGTTTTACTAAACGTGCAGTTATGCTGAAATACAGATTTCGTTGGACAAAACACTTATGGACACTCATTCAGGATAGTATTAATCCATTTCGTACTTAAATTCAATTTACTGTGAATTGAAGAATTCCAGAGCTCTGAACATTTCAACAGGAACAACAGTTATAGATATATATATATGTATGACTCTTGTCGCGGGGCTATATTTTTTGTAAAATACATTTATGTTTTTTTTTTTCAATTAAATAATTTATTTTGAAATAAATCTTGTATTTAGTATCATATTGAGGAAACACAATCAATAGACCAAGTCCAGTCGTCCGTCCGTGACAGATTCATTTAGCAAATGACGTGTTAGTGATGAAAAAAACATAATCAAAATATCTTTAAGTGAGATTAAAGGATCTAGCATCGTTTATGTATGATTTTTTACGAGTCCCTGAAGAAATTCAGTCTCTTTAGAATATAAAATAGCGAAATACCGACTGCATATGCGCATTTCCTAAATTTATGTCTCATCAGTGCAGATGTAATCAAAATATTTGGAAATCCATAAACAAGTCTAAGAGTAAAGGAGCACAATTTGTGCCCATTGGTATGCCAACTTGCTGTTGATAAATTGCACCTCCAAATGTTACAAATATACTAGTAAATTGGAAAATCAAGCATGCTGTACACCTGCTTTTCGTCGTAGCATACCTTTTCCTTTTTGGTTTTTTTTTTTGAATCGGCAAAGGGTTTTTGAAGAATGCCTTAGCTTTGATTCGTGATTTTAGTTAATCATGAGGAAGCGTGGTATACAGTGTGGAAAAATCAACTGTTTTGAGAAAATGTATTGGAGAAAATGAACGGGATGTAATATTTTCAATAAGTCCTTCGAATTTTCAAGTATTCACATGACTGTAATGTCACTTCAGCCGTGATAATACCTGTCTCTGACTATAGACAAAACTTAGTTTAATAGACAATTCAGTAGCTGAGCAAGATGAAGATACTGCCATGTATCTTTTCTTTTTTTGGTACCCAATATAAAATGGCATGTCCTGTTATTTTTAGGATGGATATTCAAGGACATGAATGACTTGTGATTGATAGGATTTCTCACTGATACTGCCGATGTCTACTGAAATACATGAAGACTCTTTACCAAACCCTTCGGGAGTTTTGAGTTTGATTTTTCTTCCGTAGTACGACAGTGTTATACCAGCAAACTAGATTTCTTGAGCTATCCGGCAGTTTAGCGGCGAGCACTCTTTGACCCTTCTTTCAAAATTACGTTTTGTCATATGCTTTTTCTGTTCCAAGATAGTGGTCATTGAGTTAGAGGTCTACCTGTATTGGGTTTTATTCGCATGTTTATGATACTATAGGGAAACGGGATAGAGAAAGGGGAGGTTTGGATACCCATAAACCGGTTAAACCCTACCACTGACTTTTGCAAGTGCCGGTACCAAGTCCGGCTATCCCGAGTTCCTATCGTTATTTATGTTTGTCTCTTGTTTTCATTATTGTTTTTCTGGTGCAGGTTGCTTGTAAATTGTGGCATGTGATTGTAGTTCTGGCCATTGTAGGTGTTTGCTGTTATCCTGTTTTTGTAATCCATCTTTGTCAAATGAAACTCTTTTGTATGTAGCACTACCTAGTGCATCGTGTTCTAAGGTAGAAATAACCTATAAACTATTGTAAATTTAAGTCAGCAATGATAAAACAAAATTGGCTCAAAATTAACTTTTAATAAGACGAAAAATAATAATTTTACAAATTAATACAATATATGACTTATCTGACAATAATGAAGTCCAAGTAATATCCAAATTATTAGTTCACTAATGCCCCCGTCACACTGGATAAAGTTCTTACTACGTTCTCATGAAGTCTTAAAAAATCAAATGAACGTGGCAAGAACTTGCTGAACGTAGTAAAGGCGTGATAGAAACTTCAAGGACGTGAAGGACGTGGAATAATTTAGAGCATGTTCGAAACAAACGTGATGAGAACGTGATGGTGACAAAACGTAGTAAAGACATACTAAGATCGTATGTTATCGGTAATTTGAATGAATTTCCTTTGATCTCCATAGACTGATAATCTCAGTACCGCCGTACTGGACATTATCACAAAATTATTGGGTCACTGTGAAGGCGTCACGTGCGGGTTGCTAAGCTGACGTCATGTTTTGTACTATTTGTCGTGTTCATATGCGTAATACCTTGAACGAAGAATGCATATAAATTACTACAATCAACAAAAGATTAAATATGCTAAAATAGAAATTTCAATTTATTTCAATTTATTACAGAGTTCTATTTATCATTTTGTGAATTACCGATAAAAGAAATATAGGACATTTTGTTTTTGATACGGACTTTATCACGGCGTAACGCATCAAGCTCGCCCTAACGGGCTCACTTGATACTGGCCGTGATAAAGTCCGTATCAAAAACAAAATGCCCTATATTCCATATGAGAACGGCGTGGACGTAGAAAGTACGTGGAATGAACGGGCCAAAAACTTCCTGGACTTGGCGCAGACGGGATTACATTCTCTGCCGTCTATGCTACGTTCTTACTACGTCCTTAAAGTTTGCAATAAGACCGTTGCACGTTTTTAATACGTTTTCACTACGATTTCATACAACCGTATTTTTCAATTAAGTTTGAATCACGACCTGGTAAAGTTGTTAATGCGACTTTAACACGTCCATCAAGTTTCTATTACATTCTAGCGGTTTTTACGTGGTTTGTAGTAGGTTTTTACTAGGTTTTGTTTACAGGTTACATGTATTTTCACATATATTTTCGAAATGTGCATAGTCATTGAGACTTTCTTTTAAAGTAGTGTGTATTTTTTTTCATTCAACAACTATCAGTATAGGTCTATATATAAAGTCATATTCAAATTCGTGCATTTTTTAAAGATAATTTAATTTCGTATTTACTAATTATGTTCATATAAACTCCAAAGATTTAATACATATGACACTTCAGCTACCAGGAAATCCTTTGAATAGTCGATTGCCGACAATGGACATTTAAGATAATTTTGTGCATTTTCAGTCTGTTGCAATAATTGAATTTTACCTGCTTATGGCGTACCCTCTCAGTGTTATAAAGGCCTAGATAACGTAGTAGATTTTTGGTTACCGCAAAGATTCCACAAATTAAATTTTTTGCAGTATAAAACAAATAAAACAAGAAATTAAATTGAAAAGTGTCAATCTATAGTTAACAGAAACAGCTCCTAGTTGGAAATTCTGTTCAGAACTCACTCATGAGGTACTTCTATACCGTATATATATATACAAGAATCAGCATGCATTAGCCAAAATTACTAAACTGCTTCATAGAAACTTGGAGACTCTAATAGGAGACAAAAATGATCATAGGCATGCACTAAGTGTTGATTTGCTGTATAAAAACTTTGCTGAAATCACAGCTTCATTCAATTTCATCATGATGAAAAACCTATGGTTATTTTTTCACCACAAACTTGGCAACAAAGGATCCTCCGCACATATGACCTATTCCAAAATTATATTAAAATTTACCATGCCGTTTTTGCAAAATGTTAGGAAAATTGCATACAAAGTCTTAAATATTCCTTAATAACAGAAAGGATTACCTCCGTTGCCAAATATCTGGCTTTCATTATATTTTAATATTTTAGAATAACATTCAAAACCTTGATATTTTATGGCTTCATTTTTAGGTATCTTAAGTATTTTGCAAAAAAGGAGTGCAGTTAGCGATAAGACGGACATTTGATTCCGCTTTATGATAAACATTCTAAATATGCTAATTATGACAAGTAAAAAATTATTTACCTTAAGGTAGCTAAATATATTCTTCAAATTTATATTCGGCACTTCTAACATTTCGTAGAACCTCAATGAATTTTTAATATGGCATCTAATATATTTTTTTTACAAAGATACAGCTTTCCAAGAATAATATTTTAAAATGGTGCCCTTCAATTACTGCCATTAAGAATCATTGGCACATACACAAATAAAATATGGAATAGTTCAATTCTTGACGTAAAAATGTGTCCAACAAGAGAATTTCTGCAAATTCTTCAGCAAGTGCTATCGTTTTAAGCTCACCTGACCCGAAGGGTCAGTGTGAGCTATTGCCATCACTTGACGTCCGTCGTCCGTTGTCCGTCTGTCCGTACGTACGTACGTCCATCCGTCCGTCCGTCGTCCGTCTGTCCGTACGTACGTACGTCCGTCCGTCCGTCCGTCCGTCGTCCGTTAACTTTTCACATATTCATCTTCTCTGAAACCACTGAAGCAAATTCAACCAAACTTTACAGGAATGATGTATGGAAGGTCCTTTACAAAGATTGCTCATTTCGTTTTGATCCGATAAAAAACATGGCCGCCAGCGCGGAACTTAAGTTTAACAATTTACATTATGGGAAAAATCACATTTTCATCTTCTGCTCTGAAACGGCTGAAGCCAATTGAACCAAACTTTACAGGAATGATGACCTTAAGGTCCTTAACAAAGATTGCTCATTTCATTCTGATCCGACGAAAAATATGGCGGCCAGCACGGAACATGGTTTAACAATGGACCCTATAGGAAAATCACATTTTCATCTTCTCCGCTGAAACCACTGAAGCAATTTCAACCAAACTTTACAGGAATGATTCATGGAATGTATTTTACAAAGATTGCTCATTTCGTTTTGATCCGATAAAAAACATGGCCGACAGCACGGAACTTAGGCTAAACATTGGACCCTATGGGAAAAATCACATTTTCATCTTCTGCTCTGAATCGGCTGAAGCCATTTGAACCAAACTTTACAGGAATGATGACCTAAAGGTCCTTAACAAAGATTGCTCATTTCATTCTGATCCGACGAAAAATATGGCGGCCAGCACGGAACATGGTTTAACATAGGACGGTATGGGAAAATCACATTTTCATCTTCTCTGAAATAACTGAAGTAAATTTAATCAAACTTTACAGGAATGATGTATGGAAGGTCCTTTACAACGATTGTTCATTTCGTTCATTGTTCCTTCGGTATTCTACTGCCGTTGTTTCGTTCTGATCCAATAAAAAAACATGGCCGCCAGTGTGGAACTTAGGTTTAACATCGGACCTATGGGAAAATCACATTTTCATCTTTTCCTTTGAAACTGAGAAGCAATTTCAACTAAACTTTACAGGAAGGATGAAAAGAAGGTCCTTAACAAAGATTGCCCATTTCGTTACATTCCGTTAGAAAATATTGCTGCCAGCACGGAACATAGTTTATCATTGTACCCTATCGGAAAATCATATTTTCATCTACTCTTCTGAAACCACTGAAGCAAATTCAACCAAACTTTACAGGAATGATGACTGAAGGTACTTTACAAAAATTGCACATTTCATTTCAGTCCGACAAAAAACATTGCCTCAAGTGAGGAAAATAGTTAAACATTGGAGCCCAGTATGAGAAAACCATCCTCTCATCATCTTCTCTCAAAACAATTAAATATATATAAAGCGAATTATACTAAATGTATAGTAGGTCCTTTGCAAAAATTACTCATTTCAATAGGATCAGACAAAACACACGGGTGCTAATTGAGAACATACCTAAACACTATACCCCATTGGTTAAAAACATGATCATTTTTGGTCATGCATGGCACAGAAGCGTTTTGTCAGGTGAGGGATCAAGGCTCAGTCTCTGAGCCTCTAGTTTACTAACATTTTCGAAGCTTTCGAACATTGGCTAGAACGTTATAGTGTGACAGGGCCATAAATCAAAGCCGTAACGTCCGATTCGACAGCAGCGTCGAGTAGAATGTCAAGTGGAGATTATGGAAGAATGAACAGGCATTGAAGAATTGAAGTCAATGTTGCCAGTAGTGGGAAAAGTACCGGTTTTGGACCACTTTAAGCTATGTTATTCCTATGGAAGAAGATACCCGTGAGGAGACCTTTTGAGGATACCCTATGACGTCATTTAGTGATTAATTTAGGTCTAATTAATTAAGTAGTGTTGATTAGTTTTTTAATTAAATGTGTATTGAGTGCACCTGCAACAAGCATACCTAGTTTTAAGGGGTATATTTGGTATGTATTTGTGTATTCATTGGTCAGACCCCCTCCCCCCCATTTACCTACGTGTTATGTCTGATATTTATTAGTTTGTCATTTTACTGTCTACAGTAATTTAAATCCCATCTGTGTGTTTACCTGTAAGGTAAACGTTACATATATTCGTTCATGTTTATAATTGTTCAATCACTGAGGCATGGAGTGTGTATATTTCTTATCGTGTCGAAACATGTCTAGGTGTGAAACCACCAATTCATTTCTTTAACATTTTCAACTAAAATTTGGAATTTTCAAACCTCCCTGGACATTTTATCTTAAGTTTAACCTTGCCAAGACCATACATGTCGTGAAAGGCACATACCTGCTCTACATTATATCAAATTTTCATCATACCTTTAAAGCCTTCGAAGAGATTCCCGGTGTGTCGAGGAAAGCCACCTATAAATACGTACCACGACGTCACAACATTGCGCAAAAATAGTCATTGGGAATTCCCCTCTTTTAAGTGATCTAAAATAACCTGGTCAATTGACCTTGGTCTTGAATTAAACCTAATATATCAATATTTAAATGGGTGCACCATTCATCAAATTCCCTTGAATAGTTTTAAAGGTGCAAGAATACAAAGTCTATCTTTAGATTCAAAAGGTCTATTTTCTCATTCGTTCCAACTCTGATTGGTTGAATTTGTGGTTTGATACCTCTATATAATCCAGTTTGAACCGGATAATATATTTTCGACGCCATTTTGAAAAAAAAAATATTAACGCATCCCTCATATTTTTGCATGACAAACTGTTATTTTACTAAATTATTTTTTACTGTTTAAACTTCACAACCATGTAAACATCAAATACAGCATATATTTATAGTTTGTTTACATTTTTGAACAAGGTGTAAATAAAATAGAGTCGGGTCACACAGTACAACACAGAAAGTTATACTGTAATTTATATATATCAGACATTATGAACAGGCAGAAAGTTATACTGTAATTTATATATATCAGACATTATGAACAGGCAACTGAAAAACTTTCGTAATAATAAATTGTATTAAATGTTAAAGGTAGATATTAATGCCACGTATCAATCCCCCCTTTTTCTTACCGTGTGTTTACATCGTATGTTGACACATTGCGACTCGACTTAATGAAATAATCAGAATAATATTGAACATGAAGTGTATATAAAACACTGTATCACATTTTTCGGTGAATATCTGAACTTTATTATGACCAAAATATAACTTTTATCGGGACCACAGCAAAAAGCTTGTTTTCAACATGGCGACTTTTTTTTATTAATGAGACCATAATATGGGACGATCCACATAAAAGGGGCCACAGGTATTTCATCTTAGACAAAAATAAAATATAAAAATATTTTCAACACATTGAAATAGCTTTACATGTTATTTCCATTCTATATTTCACGACAAAAGGTTTTCAGAACAAAAACAATAATCTGTAGATTGTATATCATCACGAATTACATCCCGAACACCCCTGCCAGCTTTCGGACACCTATATCTAGGCGGACAACATACGTCATACATCCGGGTATGTTACTCTAAAATAGTTATGATGGCGGTTACAATTGGTTCGCTTCACAAGCTTAGTTTGTACATTTTGTCTTGTTCTTATTTCAAAAAAGAAAGGCAACAATTTTTACCGTCATACTGTTTTAAGAATGCCAATGCTCTCAAATTTAATGCGTTGTTTACTTCTGAAAAAAAACTGATATTTTGCTTAAATTATGCAAATTCATTAATATAATTACACTTTCATTGTGAAAGTCTATCCTTCTTGTTATGATATTGTATTAACTTATCTATTTTTTCCACACATGCTGTAAATATTAAATTGTATTAATTTTGATGTAATATTTTAGGAAAGGATATGGAGTAAATGAACATGAGACCATAACACATATGTTAACTCCAACTGTAATAATTTTAATGAGCTGTATGGCCATTTCAATATGTTCATTTCTCTGTAGCTATGTTTTAGAGAATAAAGATATTGTATTGTATTGTATTGTATTCTTATTTCATAACACATTATTTCTTTCAGAAAACAACGACTTCACGGAAGATAATGGAGTTCAAAGTTTTGGCATGTATTTTGATTTTGTTCCACGATAGTTTTTGTTATGAAAACATTTCAAGTTTTCTCAGATTTCGAGGTTGGCACTTGTATGGATACATACACTGTGTTTACATTTTTTTTTATCAAAATGACACTTTGTGATAATTAGACACAGAATTTTATATGAAATTGAGTGTTTCTAGACATAATGGTTATCCTTTTAATTCTTGTATTCCCATAATCAGCCAAAATGTCCTTCTGATTTATTTTCTCGGAGAATTCGTCACATGATAGCATACACTTCCATGCAATAAAACGGACACATACACTGTCTAAATCTTTGCAGATTTTATTGTCACTAATCAAATATATATTATTGTCAGTTCTACCGTCCATCCGTCAGTAAAATTATTGTTGTTTGATCAATAAAGAATGTCAAGTTTGGCAGTTATAGATTTATATTTTATCGAATGTTTAGCATGTTTTGATTAAAAAACGTTTCAAACACTCATTTATGGAAAAGGTTTTTGGTAGATGTTTTTACGACTAAATAGTTATTTCTATTCCTTCCCTGTGGTAATATCAGCCTGCAGAGTACTTCCGCAAAACACGTATCTGATTGACCCGGATATATCAGAAGTTGACCTGGATATATCAAGCGAATCTCCCAACGTCTTAAAGGTAATATCTCTTTTTTCCAGGTGTTCACACGAAATCAAGCTGATAAAGTAAACATCTATTACATTTTCTCTTTCCGATTAGGTGTTCAAAACAGAGTCGTATATGTTATCGAGCTCTTGACAGCTATGTATCGTAAAATATCAACCCGTGAGCCAGAATATGAAGCTTCATATTCTGGTGAGCTGGATGATATTTTACAGTACATCAGCTGTCAAAAGCCCGGTAACTTGTTTATCATCCTTTATTTAGTATTATAGATTTGTATTTATGGAACTGAGGTTTCAAATTCGATAAACATATCATTCTCGCCTTTTCAGCAACTCTCAGCCTCAAAAACATGTTTTGTATTTTTTTATCATATTATCGGCAAAAGTTTTGTAACAGGGTGAATATTTTGACCGAACTACTCGAAATGATGTCGATTTTGAATGTTGCAGCAACCTCTGGTTGTTACGATATTCTATCGATCCTTGGAGCTTTTATGACGTCATAATGTGAAAACGTCATAGCTCTGCAGGATATATCAACGACCCAGTTTCTACAATTTTTCTGACGTTTAGTTTATCTATTTGCGTAATCATGATTCTGTTATGAATACATAATCGGAAAGAGAAAATGCCATAGATGTTCATTATTATCCATTTGATTTCGTGTGAAAACTTGAATAAAAGTTATTGCATTTGAAACATTGGGAGAATCGCTTGATATATCCAGGTCAACCTCTGATATATCCGGGTCAACCAGATACGGGTTTTGCGGAAAAGCTCTGCAGGCTGATATAACCATGGGGAAGGATGATAAATAATTACACAAATAGTTAAACTAGACGTCAGAAAAACTACAGAAACTAGGTCACTGATATAATCTGCAAAGTTTCACATCATGACGTCATAAAAGCTTTCAGGTAATAGGTACGTAAATAGCAAAGTTTCCGGATTTCGATGAAATTTTACATGCAAGTGCATCAAATGAAGCTGAATTCCAAGGTGAAATAAAATCGGTTTTGCTATTTCTATGTTTGAAATATGACCGTTTATAAAAACCTATCAGTTATGTTGTTTTCAAATAGAATCCATGTAAAACAAGCAGAAAAAAACAAGACATTAATTTCACTTAAAAAAGTAAATAAACAGGCTACTCGGACTCGACCAAACATTTTGAGCACGGACCAGGTGCTCTAACTGGATACATAAGTGCTCTCTGCATTTCTTGCATTTTTACAATGAAGATACATTTGTCAAAATGGCCATATACAGAACTAAATTCACAGTAACTTTGATATTTTGTTATTTGAAACTCCACAAGAAATTTTCACACCTGTTATCCCGATAAAGATGACACGGATTATATTTCTCCGTGTGCATTGTATCCTGTTTTCCCCGTCTGATGATATTATAAATATTACACGGATTTCCGTTTACTCTGTGCGATTTTATCATAACATCAAAGGGAAAAAATAATACAACACATACGGAGCAACATGCTTCGTGGCAGCTTTATCGGGATACCCAGTGTGAAACTGGAAAACAAATGGTCAGTTGAAAGGGTAAGGCAATATTTGTATACAAGTTCATAGTAATGGCCAGAGATCTATCACAAGATTCTTGAGAAACTAAATTAACCCGAAGAAAATCAAGACGTGTAGAAATTAACGTAAACCATATAGTAACCCTTATGGTAATAAAAATCAAACATGTGTGTGTATCCGTTTTATTGTGTCTAAGTGTATGCTATCATTTTACGAGTTACTGGGGGAAAAAGAGCAGATGAACTTCATGTCTCATTCCTGGCAAACAAGAGTTAAAAGGTTGATCATACAATCAGGCAAAACTCATATTCTCCATAAAATACCGCCTGAAATTGGCAGAAAGCGTCATTTTGATAAGAAATATGTAAACACTGTGTATGTATCCGTACAAATGTCAACGTCGGAATATGGATCTATAATGTAATGTTTTCATAGAAAAACACAATTGAGAGACAAAAACAAGATATGTACAGAATCTTTGAACACCATAGTCTTCCGTGAGGTCGTTGTTTTCTTCAGGTAATACTTCAACATGAAATAAAAAAGCAAACTTACCTTTTGAATCGAATCAATTTTAACCGCCATTGAAACTATTTTGGATTAAAATAGTACATTGGGCACCCTGTATATAAGCGGAAAAATCGATGGTGAAATCGTCATTTTTAAATTGACAGCCGAACAGCGAATATCCACAAGTACGGAGTACAGGATTATCATTAATAAGTATGGTATACAAATATCCCAAAATTATTTTACTTTAAATTTTTACACTTTTAATTTACACTTAAATGTTGACAACTTGGTTCTTTATTTTTTATTACTTTATTTGATAAATTTAAATTTTATTATATTGATAAAATAAATACAATCTTTTGTGAAATAATATTTAGAAAACTGTGTTAAAATGAAAATATTAACCGTCATATAGTCTTATATCACTATTGGAACATGCATCGGCTACAGGGACCGACTGTGTGACACTTCTCCACTGTATGAGATCAAGGGAGAATAATATGTCGTATGGATGTCACCCTGTAGCTTCTCCGTAGCGCTTGCACGAATGTCTTGAGAGTGGCTCCGTTGTGGAAGACGAGAACGTATGTCAGCTTAGATGCTCGTAATGTCTCCACAATAGATTTAAGCTTACTGACCGGGATTTAATAAGGGCACTTCATAGACGATCATTGAAGCGTCAGTGCTGACAAAAGAAGTTTAGCTATATAACGGCGATTGTGTTGTTTAAATTTTTCATGTAATTAATTATACAACTATGAAACAAAGAGTTCTAGACGGTCTGAAGTAGTCTCCCGCATGAACTTTGTGTACCGTCTAGGGCAGTGCCTTGTAGCTCAAGATGGGGAAGCAGTGTCATGTGGTACGCCCCGCGATGCCGGGAATACTTCCCTGACTGTGTTCATGCGGCCTCTGACAAGAGGGCAGCTCCGTTTTGTAGTGATAAAAGACGTCGATGGGTGGTGACTGCTTTGCCATATGCCTTAATCAAACAATCTAGTATATCAATCAAATTGTTATTTGTATCAGCGTCAAAACTGGGAACCTCTATACGGTCGGTAGATTTGAGAGCTATTTTTCCGACACGTGAGGCGAGTACCAGTGGCGAAAGACTCTCCTAAAATAAATAATAATTGATTGGTTCGTTTCGGATATCAAGTGATTTGCTGTTATAATTACATCGTTTTAACAAAGATGTGTTCATTATATTGACAGATACCAAGGCGTTAAGATGGAACAAAGGAGAACATACTCTTGCTTTGAATGTGGACTTCTTTTTAGCCAAAATTCTAATTTGTACAGACATAAAAGGACTGCTCATTCAACCAAAAAATTTAGCTGCGGCGTATGTAATGCAAATTTTAACAGACAAGACAATTATAAGCGGCATATTAAAATGCACGGCCAGATTGGTTGTGGCAACAAAGAGCCAACACTCAAGGTACAAAATAACCAGCAACGACCTAAAAAAGAGGATAAAATTCAACACGATAATGAGGCCAACACACAATACCAAGATGAAACTTGTAATGAACAAGCACTTGGAGGAACAATGAAAACACATATAATTACTGCTGAAGGTTTGTCCAAATTCGATCCGATGAAGTTTTTGAGAAGTAAATACGACGAAATCAAAGATGTGATGAAGTCTGCCATAAAAGAACGAGGTGGAATCAAATGGTATTTATCAATGAAAGTGAAAATGACTAGAAGAAAAGGAGAAGAGATCGAGACAGCAGAGCCACATTTCAGGGGTAAATGTCAAACCAGCTTAAAATTTGAAGATCTCGATGACAGTATGAAAGAGTCAATCAAAAAGATGTACAACTCGTTTATCGAATATCAACGACAAGGTAGTAATTGGACCGTAGATAAAGTGGTAAGCGTTACAATACACATGGCAAGATACAGACCGGTTAAAGGTCCTAGTTATATTCCACTGCCAATCAAATTGAGGTCAAAGCATGCCATCATCAATGTACAAAACAAGGATAGCAAATGTTTTATGTGGTCAATATTAGCTGCTATAAATCCAGCAGAACGCCATGCAAATAGACTTAGTAAATTCAAGGAATTCAGAAAAGCATTGAAGTTTGAAAACATACAATTTCCGGTTAAGGTGGCAGATATATCAAGATTTGAAAAGCTAAATCACATATCCGTCAACGTGTTCGGATACGAAAAAGGTGATGTTTTCCCACTTCATATCACTAAAGATCGATTCGAGAAACATATTAACCTTCTTATGATTTCCGACTAGAAAAAATCACATTATTGTTGGATAAAACACTTAAATCGATTATTATTTGATCAGAAATCAGTAGGACATAGATATTTTTACTGCCAATATTGCTTGCATTGATTTACAAAGGAGAGGTTATTGGTGGATCACGAACCTTATTGCCAGACACACGGACCTCAAAGATAGAACTACCAACAGATGAAGATAAATGGCTCTATTATAAAGACATACGTAAGCAGTTGAAAGTACCTTATGTCATTTATGCCGATTTCGAATCCTTGCTACAACCCATTCAAGGACCAGAAAACGATCCAGAAAAGTCATCTACTGTAAAAACTACGAAACATGCACCTACACTAGCACATATGTTTAGATCTTGTTTGGCCATTTTGACCTAATCACGATCTTAACAAGCTTAACACAATTTTGTTAAGACTGTGTAGGATATTCAGTCGCATTTCAAGATATTTGCTTTCAAGGACGATCAAGACCTGTTCAGTTTATCAAGATCAACCAAAATAACTCCGTTCAAGGACGATCAAGATATCTTTAGTTTGTCCAGATCAAACAAGATCAAATCAGGATCTTGTTTGATCTTAACAAACTTAATTTGTCTTGATTATTCCTGAACACAAATAACAAGTCAATCTTGTTTAATCTTGAATTATCTTAACATTTTTTGATCGTCCTTGAAATCAATTATCTTGAAAACCAACTTAAAATCTAACACTGTCTTAACAAAATTATGTTAAGCCTGTCAAGATCATGATAAGATCAAAATAGCCAAACAAGATCAAAACATATCTGCTAGTGCTAGTGGGTTTGCACACAAAGTCGTGGGCCTTACACCGAATACTTCAAAAGAACCTGTTGTGTACCGAGGTTTAGATGCTGCCGATAAGTTTGTAGAATGCATGGTTAAAGAAATGGATTACATCGAGAGTAAATTCAAACATTGTGAACCTATGCAAATGACCGGTAGGGACTGGCAATCGTTTCAGAACGCTACACAATGCCACATTTATAACCATGATCTAGACCAAGTTCGTGTCATAGATCACTGTCACGTGACCAGGAAATTTAGAGGAGCTGCCCACAGCGAATGTAACATTAATTACAAATTTACTGGGCGTATTCCTTGTACATTCCATAATCTCAAAGGTTATGACAGCCATTACATCATGCAAGCAATCGGCAAGGTCCAAGGGAAACAACTCAAATGCATACCCAACAATATGGAAAAATATGTCAGTTTTTCTCTTGGATGCATGGATTTCATCGATTCCTTCCAATTCATGTCATCGTCATTGGAGAAATTGGTTGAAAACTTGGCAAAGGAGGGATCCAGTAAATTTAACCATATGAAGAGTTACTTTGAAGAAGACAAGATTGCTTTATTATTGAGAAAACAAGTCTACCCGTACGAATATTTGGATTCTGAGAACAAATTTGGAGAGCAACAACTTCCACCTAGTTCAAGCTTTTATAGCACTTTATCTGGAGAAGGCATAACGGATGACGATTATGCTCATGCCCAGACTGTCTGGAAAATGTTCAACTTAAAAAATCTTGGACAATACCATGATCTTTACGTCCTCACCGATGTGCTAGCATTAGCCGATGTTTTTGAAAATTTTAGAGATATCTGTTTAAACTACTATGGATTAGACGCAGCTCATTTCTATACAGCACCTGGTTTAGCATGGCTTGCGGCATTAAAAATGACTGGAATTCGACTGGAATTGTTAAGTGACATAGACATGCACTTATTTATAGAGAAAGGATTAAGAGGAGGAATATCTATGATATGTCATCGCTATGCAAAAGCTAATAACAAATATGTGCCTGACTACGACCCCAGTCAAACAAGAAGTCATATAGCCTATTTGGATGCAAACAACTTATATGGATGGGCTATGTCCCAAGCACTTCCTGTTGATGGATTCAGATGGTTAGAAGACCAGAAGGTTGAAAAGCTAGATGTGCTTGAAATTTCTGACAATGATGAAAATGGCTATATCCTTGAGGTCGATCTAGACTATCCAGATGAATTACACGATCATCATAATGAATATCCTCTTGCACCTCAAAAAGTCAAAGTCACAGAAGACATGTTGTCACCTTATGCAAAGAAGCTTCTAGAAGACCTACACCTAAAAGGATCATCAACAGAAAAACTGATTCCCAACCTTAAATCGAAAGAAAAATATGTTGTTCATTAGAGAAATTTAAAGCTGTACTTATCACTTGGCATGAAGCTCACTAAGATCCACAGAGTATTGACCTTTAGACAGACAACATGGCTGAAACAGTACATAGATTTCAACACGGAGAAACGTAAGGAAAGCCAAAAATGACTTTGAAAAGGATTTTTTCAAATTAATGAATAACTCCGTTTTTGGAAAGACTATGGAGAATTTGAGGAAAAGAATTGATGTGCATCTAGTGAACAACCAATCAAAAGCCAGAAAACTGACCAGTAAACCAACCTTCCATGCATTTAAAATATTCAATGAAGATCTTGTAGCAGTACATATGCTGAAACAGAAACTCTACTTGAACAGACCTATTTATGTGGGCTTTTTCATTTTAGATTTATCAAAAGCATTGATGTATGATTTCCATTACAATTATATGAAAACCAAATAACGGCCTAATGCACAATTGGTATGAAAAAGAAAGGAAGTGGGGTAAATGTCAAGGAGACAACATCCCATATCCAGGTTAAAACGACCCAAAACAAAGCATCTAGGGGTCACCATACGGTCTTCAACACAGTGAGGAACCTCACACCATATAGCAAGCCCTAAATGGCCCCAAAAAGGTAAAAAAGTGAATAAATCAATGGAAACAAACCACATCCAATAACCCAAATATCAAGAAACTAAAATTTCATAAGAAGACACGGACAAGCCAGTCACCAACATATTTCTGACTTGGGACAGGCGCAAAAATTGCGGTGGAGTTGAACTCGTTTTCTTGGATCCAAACCCTCCCCCTATGTGTGGTGAATGGCTAAAAATAAATACACAAAAAGACTCACAGTAAAAATCAAACAAGAAAAAAATCCAACTTATCAAGACGAGTACCCTTAGAATGAATTACATAAAACATGAAAACAATACACACAGGTACTGTCCGGACAAATGCTCGCAGTTACTGACAGCTAGCTAAGGACATAATTTCCGTTGACTAAGATATCAAGCCTTCTTACATATGAAACTTCAATTGAAATACTTCTAAATAGATTTGGTATTACAACATCATCAATCATGAAAGAAGAACATGATATTGTGCAATGCCAAATACTGTCAATATGAAAAATTGTTTAAATTTAGTTATGGTGTAAAGCATTTAGGAGATGATCAATGTTTTAGCCAACAAAAACCAAAAGTAAAGACTTACCGTGTTTACCGACACGGACTCTCTTTGCTATAGTGTCATGACAGATGATATTTACGCAGATATGCTTTAGGATAGGCATCTTTTTGATACCTCAGAGTACGATAAACAACATCCATTACATAGTACAGTTAATAAAAAAGTCCTCGGTAAGATGAAGGATGAGGCCCATGGGATACCAATCCAAGAATTTTTCGGTTTAAAATCGAAAATGTATTCACTTATCTATGAAGAAGGTGACAAATTGATTGAAAAAAAGACGGTCAAAGGCATAAAGAAGAGTATAATTAAAAATCATACAAGACACGAAGATTATAAGCAATGTTTGTTTCAAAAAGAAATTCATATGAGCTCTATGAATGAGATACGTTCGTATGGACACCAATTATATAATATACACATTAACAAACTAGGGCTGTCTCCGTTTGACGACAAAATATATATTCTGCAAGACGGGATAAGTAGCCTTGCCTATGGACACTGGAGAATATGAATATACCATCAACCTATACTTTAGTCATTTCACATCTGAAAGTTGGAGGACTAAGACGTATTTTATGGAATCTCCTAAAATGTCAACTTGTAAAGAATGTGGTCAGCAATTTTCCAGAAGAGATGCAATGCTGAGACATATAAGAAATAAACATGAATCAGGTGAAGCATATCCACCAAGTAGCCATGCATATCCACCGAGCAGCCATGCATATCCACCACCACCACCACCACCACCGACACCACCACCGACACCACCACCACCACGGACTGTTCTGCAACATCCGTTTACCATGATTTTAGCAGGACCCACCAGGTCGGGCAAAAGTTGTTGGATGAACAGATTATTGACCCGTGCAAGAACCGTGATAAATCGACCATCCGAGCGCATCATATGGTGTTACAAGAGATGGCAGCCACTGTTTACAGAAATGCAGCAAAATATCAAAAACATGATATTTGTGCAAGGTTTACCTGAAGATTTAAACGAGGACTCGTTCATCAACAGTAGATATCCGAGTTTGATTGTCATTGACGATCTCATGAGAGATGCTACCAACAGTAAAGATGTGTGCGAGCTTTTTGTTGAGGGGAGTCATAATAGAAACATCAGTATAGCATGTATTATGCAGAATGCCTTTTCCAATGCAAGGAGAATAGAACCATGAGTATCAACAGTCTAAACATGGTCTTATTTAAGAATCCACGTGATCAAGTTGGGCCTGCCGTTTTTGCTAGACAGATATATCCAAATAATCCGAAGAAGTTTATGACCAAATACACAGAGGCCACTAAACGGCCTTTTGGCTATCTGTTTATAGACTTGAAGCAAAATACACCAGAACAAGATAGATTAAAAACAGACATATTTCAAAACATTCCTGATTCGGAAAGTATACGCTGCAGGACCAACCAAAAGGGTATGACGGGAGGTAATATAACTGAAGAATTGTCAGATTCTGGTCAGTTTAAAGACAAACGTCGAAGTGAGCAGACGTATTTGTCGGGGCACACATCGCAAACAGAGGATTCACCGATTAACAAGAACTGTAACATGGAGAAAATGCCATCTTGTGAAGATTGCGGTTTAGTATTTGAGAGTATTCAGGACCTGGCTAGACAAATGTATCGCTGGTGTCCGGAAACCAATGAGCTCAAGCGAAAAAGAGAGGATGATAAAGATGATCCGTCTTTAAAGAAACGTAAATTAGAAATAGAAGATGATGAAGATGTAGCCTTCTTTAAACTGGCAGAACTTGCTAGAAAAGCCAATGAGGAGTTATGGGTTTCTAAAGTTGACAAATACACTAACGATGGTTTGGAAAAGGACGCAGCTTCAAAGTGGTAAAATACATTCCAAAGTCATGACACTGTTAGAACAATTGATCAGCGAAGGAACTGACTATTAAAAGGCCATTAAAATGGTCATACGAAAATATAAACATTATCTTGAAAGTTATATGGACGAAATAATGGAGGATGATGAGGACAGCGAAAGCGATGAAAGTGAGGACAGTGAAGATCAGGATATTGAGGAAGAAAGTGACGACGAGGAAGAAGACGGAGAGGATGGGGAAGAGTAATATATATAGTAAAGCACATCGATATATTCCATTGCATTTGAAACCTTCATAGGGTACAGATGGCTACATGGGAGCGGTATTTGAAAAGAATTTATTACGATCCATCAAGTCCAGCTAGTTTTGCCGGTCCAGATAAATTGTATAGATTCGCCCAAAAAGACGGAAAATTTGTACTTAGTAAATATAAAATTCGTAAATGGTTACAACGCCAAGAACCTTACAGTCTTCAAAGGCCACTTAAAAGAACGTTTAAAAGAAATAGAGTCATTGTGACGGCAATAGATGCTCAGTGGGATGCTGACTTAATAGATATGACCAAGTTTGCAAAATTCAACAGTGGTTTCAACTATATATTGGTTGTCATCGATATCTTCTCTAAATATATCTGGCTTAGACCACTGAAGGATAAGAAAGGCGAAATCGTTGCAAGGAGCTTGAAAGAAGTATTATCTGAAGGAAGATCACCTAATAGAATAAGAACAGACAAGGGTCAAGAATTTAGATCACGATCTGTAGACGTACTGCTGAAACGAAGAAACATTCAACATTTATTTGCACAAAACACCGAAATCAAAGCCAACTATGCAGAGAGAGAGTGATTAAAACGATAAAATCAAGGATATATAGATATTTTACTCATAAACAATCTTACTCTTATGTGGATGATCTCCAGAAATTTGCAAACACTTATAATGAGACATATCACAGGACGATAGGCATGGCTCCTGACAAGGTGACCAAAAGCGAAGAAATTAATCTATGGTGGAAGCTGTACTGGCCTAAAGATATAATACAAAGAAAATCTAAGAAAATTCGGAAACCCTTTCGTTTTAAAGTAGGAGATAAAGTTAGAATTACGTATATCAGGAATCCGTTTACCAGGGAATACGATGAAAAGTGGACAGGGGAGATATTTATTATTTCTCAACGCATTCTTCGTGGTGGATTATCGGTTTATTGACTTAAGGACTTCAACAACGAAAAAATAAAAGGAACATTCTACCAATCAGAATTACAGAAGGTAGAAGTACGATACGATGACTTGTGGAAAGTTGAGAAGATTTTAAAGACAAGAGGCAAGGGACGTAACAAACAACATTTTGTAAAATGGTTGCATTTGCCGAAGAAATTCAACTCATGGATACCCGCTCGCGATGTAAATAATTTTTATTTTTTTTTAAAGATGCGCATTTTTAAACAACAATCCTAGACGAAAACGAAGCCATGGCCATCGCCATTATACATCACCAACACTTCATGATGTAACTATACATGGCCTACTTTTGTTTGTAAACCCTTAGGATTGCATCACATTCGCACAAAACTGTACTCTGTACCACTAACAAAATTAAATTCTTTATATAAACAAAGTTTAGAAAATTCAGTCACTGATCCATCCTCATCTTTATACAAGTTAGACGCAGTAATCCTTGATATTGGCCAACATAGGTTATTCCATCCTGTAAAAGAACACGCAAACGTAGACGAACACCGCTCCTTCCTACCAATTAAGTTTGCAAATAAGGGTTTAGATGCCATCAACCTTGCCAATATATTACACCACAAAAATGTAAAAAAACAAAATACCTCAATATTTTAAGGACACATCAGTTCCAATCATTTCATATACCTATACTTCACCGATAGCATCCAAGATTTTCAACCATAAACGTGTATTGCAAAACCTTACAACCGACGATCTCAAGTCTAAACCACCCGATTGTTCATGTTCAAATTCTCCTTACAAATATAGTCCCTGTGGTCACGCCATAACGGGAGACTTGAATATCATCGAAAATCCGTCTCTCCGTGAAGTCCTTGCAATGGGACCAAAATTCCGTTAACCACGATCCATCAATTAGGATCAAAATTTTAAACTACTTATGGATGCTGTAGAGGACTATGCAAGAAAATGGATCAAACGTGAACAAGATGAAGACCTGGATTCTCTTTCGGAGTGGGTTAAGACTGTGAGGTCCATGATTCTTAAACGAATCAGTCAGCTACGAGGGTTAATGAGAACTAAAGCATCATCCATTTTCAAAAATGCCGATGTTGCCAGATACTTGTCCTCCATTCATGACAAATATGTCGATGTTCCTGCAGATAAGGCCCTAATCACCATTTTCATTTGTAAAAATCATTACATCGATTGTTTAAAGAAAGAACTAGGCATTGGAAATACTCAGGGCAATCCAACATACACAGCTACTACTCTGTCTAAGGAGGAGATATTGCAGAACCATAGATCTGTTTTGCTTTCCTTTGGGATTTCAACCAAAGATGAAGACACTGAACTCCCCTCCTTGTACTGGGTACCAAAATTACACAAATGCCCATACAAACAACGGTACATCGCTGGATCTGCTAAATGTTCTACAAAACCTATTTCTAAGCTATTAACATCCATCTTGACAGCCGTAAAAGAGGGCCTTCAAAAATATTGTGATACTAGCTTTTCAAGAAGTGGTGTAAATGAAATGTGGATATTAAAAAACTCTAAGGATCTGCTTGACATCTCAAAATCGAAATCATTATCACACTGTAACAGCATTAAAACTTTTGACTTTTCCACGCTTTATACTACAATTCCCCATGAACAACTGAAATCACGGCTGAA
>MJUU01015541.1:0-18733 GCA_002080025.1 Modiolus philippinarum | reverse complement strand
AAGGGCTTCTTCAAAATAAAGATAAAAAACTGGCCCAGTCCTTTAATTTCAGCTTCCGTTATATAGATGATATTTTATCACTAAACAATCCTCGCTTTGGTGATTTTCTTCATCTTATCTATCCAAAAGAGCTAGAAATTAAGGATACTACAGATACTTCCACATCAGCCTCGTTCCTTGACCTTCATCTTGAAATTGACAAAAGAGGTACACTACAAACTAGGCTATATGACAAGCGCGATGACTTCACTTTTCCAATAGTCAACTTCCCCTTCCTTTGTAGCAACATTCCAAAAGCACCAGCATACAGAGTTTACATCTCCCAACTCATTCGCTACTCAAGGGCCAGTGGTTGATACAGTGACTACCTTGATAGAGCTCGGTTGCTTACAAATAGGCTACTTAAGCAAGGGTATGTTGCCCATAACTTGAGGTCATCACTACAGAAGTTTTACGGTCGACATCACGATCTTGTGGACCGCTATGAGATATCTATTTCCCAGATGACAACAGATCTTTCTCTTTGCCAGTAAAGTTTGGTTTTCCTCTACCGAATTTGACTTTACTACCGGAGTTGACATGTTCAACACGGCGGGTGTCTTATAAGAAGCAGGAGATGCTTACTCTACCGGTGCACCTGATCTCACCCATGGTTTTTATTGGGTCCGTGTTGTTCATTTTTGTATATGTGCGTGTCTTCATTTTCTTTTCTGTGCCGTGTTCATGTTATGTCTTCGTTTCTCTGTTTTTCCGACGTTGCCATTGTCCTTGGATTGTTCTTTTTATACTGACGGTTCGGTTCTCACTTACTTAATTACTAGATGACGTCATAGGGTATCCTCACAGGTATCTTCTTCCATAGGAATAACATAGCTTAAAGTGGTCCAAAACCGGTACTTTTCCCACTACTGTTGCCGGTCCAATCAGGCCGCTCCTAAAACTGGTAAAATTCACACTGGTAGAATTGAAATAAACCTTGTTTGTCCGATACTTTGTCATTTTAGTATAGACTTTTTTTTATTTTGTTAAAGCTAACGCTTGGGATAAAATATATCAAAAAGAACCTCGACCCATTAAGGTACAGCGACAATTTTTTTTTTTTAATGTCTTTAGTACAAACTCTGTACAAACGTATTGGAGACCTACTTCAAACTGGTTGGTCGCAGTGAAGTCGTAGCAAGGACGTAGTTTGAAAGTAGTAAATGTGATGAACGCAGAAGAAACGTAGTAAGGACTTGATAGACATACAAGGAACTTGGTCATTAACTTTAAAGACGTATCGCGATCATAGCACTGAAGTAGAGAAATCGTCGTAAAAACTTTACAGCTACATTTTTATCACGTTTCACTATGTTCCAGAAAGTTTTAAGAACGTACTAAGATCTTGATGGTCTTCGTCCTAGTGGGACGGGGGTTTAAAGTCCACCAATAAATGTCCAGATGAATATTCCTTATAATCCTCACTAAATAGTTGATAATAATATTCACAAAAACAATGTCGATTTCCAATACAAAAGATGTGCGCAATAATTCTGTATAATCCAATTAATCCTATATAAATTATTGAACTCACTGACTTAACCCTTTTCTGCTACCTAATATATATACATTTATTTTTTCTAGAAAAATCATAAACAAGATATGACTGGAACATTTCATATCAACTAATAATCACATGACTAAAATGATTATGTAAGGAAAACTTCTAGAAATTTCTATGTGTTAAATATTAAGTCAATGTTCTAGAAAAATCTACATGTTCTAAGGTGTAATAACCTTGACCATTGTTTATTGTAAACAAGTTACATAACTACGCCAATCAAATAACATAATTTTAAGGCAATACAAAAAAAAACAATGAATACAATACATTATAGAATGTTTGCAATATTTAATTACCTATAACAATTGCGATCAATGCCAAGTTCTTTCATGAGGCACTTGTAATAATGTTCTTACATGTTACTAAAACGATGTTGTTAGAAGCTTTGTTTGCAGGTACAATAACATATCTGTCATGTAATGTAGAAAGGCACTTGCTGGCTTCATGATCTTTAAGTACAGACTTAGGCCAATTGTTAACACATCTGCGTAGGTTGTTAGTAGTAGAGCATGTTACCCTAGAACACTTTGTCGAGGTGCCCCGTAGTGCATTCTTTGTAAAATATTTTGTTGTGTTGGTACCTCATTTCCGATGCGCAGCAACATATTTAACTTTGATCCATAGTGCATTCTTTGTAAAATATGTCTAAAGTATCCATGTGGAGCAATAATTATTGACGAGGTGCTAATATACTTTAGTGTCACTGACCTTACCCTAACCCTGTAACTGGTCTTGTTGCTATTTTTTGTTTCACCTGTCCAAGGTGTAGTCACTGGTCTCGTCTTTATCCCAGCTTTGGCCTCGCTTTTACCCTAACCATAATCTATTTTTACCACACCCTAACCATTGTCTCTAGAATCCAGTGACCTTACCCTTTTGTTATATTGTTGTACTTTAGTGGGTCATTGACCTTTGACCATCACTGGTCTCGCCCTACTTCTGTCTAGGCTATTTTTACTGGTCTTGTATTTCTCCTAATCCTAACCCTTACCTTTAACCTTACACTAATCCATATAGTGACCCTAACCTTTTTGTTAGATTAGTAATGTTGTCTTTTGTTCATGTCCTTACTTGTTTTTTTGTTCTTTACCTCTGTTTATAATTGCTTCCCTTTTTTAATGTTATAATTATTGAAGTTATCTCCCTTTGATCCAACTCTAACCTAAGTTGCTATGACAACTTTTTATTTTTTCTGTGATTGCTTATTATTTTGTTTTGTCTTGTTTTTCTCTTTGCCTTTCAGTTGTTTTGCTTTGGTTATGTTGTAGTTTGTTTTGTTTTGCTTAGTTTTTGTTTTTAGTTGTTTTGTTTTGCTTCGCTTTGCGTTATCTTTGTTTGTTTATTTATTTAATATTTATACCCCCCGCAAACGAATTTTGGGGGTTAATAGGAATCACCATGTCTGTCTGTCCGTCTGTCCGTCTGTCTGTCCGTCCGTCCCCATTCGTCACGGTCCGGAGCATAACTTTTGTACCGTAGCACCTAAGATTATCAAACTTGGTGTGTGGATGCATCATGGGAAGGCGATGTGTTTCGTACCAAATTATGGTCACTGGGATCTTGACTTTGACCTTTGACCTTTATGATAGTAAAGCCATGTGCATTTCGTGTCCGGAGCAGAACCTTTTTTACCGTAGCACCTAGGATTATCAAACGTATTGTATGGATGCATTATGGGATGGCGATGTGCCGGGTACAAAATTTAGGTCACCATGACCTTGACTATTACCATTATGATAGTAAAACCATGTGCATTTCGTGTCCAGAGCAGAACTTTTGTACCGTAGCACCTAGAACCATCAAACTTGGTGTGTGGATGCATCATGGGAAGGTGATGTGTCGCGTACCAAATTTAGGTGACTGCAACTTTGACCTTTGAGCTTAATGATAGTAAATCGGTGTTTATTTTGTGTCGAGAGCTTTGTTAAATCATCTTTGTATCCATCGAATTATATATTATTTAATGTATTACCTTTTATATGAAGTAGCAGATATGAACTGATTGGAATCAAACCTGCAACTTCAGTGCTGACAGGCTTTATTATTTATAGATTTACTTTCCAATTACCATTGGGCTGAAGGTAAAATTTCAGAATGACATGCATTGGTACTAAAATGCAGCTGCGGGGGTATTACTTTTAATTGTCCAGTGTCATCGATGAACTCTTCTTGAATCTCAATTTAAAACTAGCCATGGTCTCACCCAAGAAACTTATACCCATGAGTTCGATTTTAGCACTTTATGAAATGTCCATGTTATTTTTATTTTTTTTTTCGGTACAATATTCAATTTTGAGCATGTCGGATCTTTGGCCAAAGAGGTAGCGCGCTTATGGCGAATATTTGTTTACTAGATAATTTAGATCCATGTGTCTTTATGTCTAAGACCCTACATTTAGCCGATAGATTGCGTCACATTGTTTATATTTACATGTAGTATATATGGTATTCTCTGCTAACCAAGACTATTAACACTTAAAATTAGTTAATTGTCATAAATGTACAATGTACATGTATTATAATATATGGTTTATATTAATTTACTAAAGAATACGATATTGGCCAAAATAAAAGTAATTAAGTGATCAATTTCAATGCCATGTATTAATGTTTTTCATATCAAATGTTCTGTTATTGTTCATATAATCATAATTTTTAAGATTAAGCAACGATCGCGCCGCTTCCGTAGTAAACGTTGTTAGAAACTAACCCTTTTGTAGCATCAACACGATGTTAACAAAGATGAATAGGAAGTTTATAACTGCGATACAGGACGAAGTTTGTATATTTGTTCAAGTGCTGATGTTTATTTCAGTGTTTTTTAATACGCTGTAGAAGTTATTCATTTTCATATGAAAATATAGACACCAATATTTACATTAAAAAGTAACTAAAAACATTTAACAGAGAAAACACAAAAAAAAAACCAAAAACAAAAAAACCCCAAAAAAAACAAACAAAGTTCTGGATCCTGGATATATAGTAAACAATTTATTTGAGTTTCCTCTGTGTAACCGACTGAGCTACCTGGATAACGTACTCATAATGAAATTTAAACTATATAAAGCTAATTATAGCGCCGGTAAAAATCAATCTGATTTTTTTTACAGAAAAGTTGAATTTTGAACATGAAGCACCTCGAGAACCAAAATGAAATTTATTTGTACATACTTTGATTTTAGAGATCTGCGTTTAAACCTTTAGTTTTAATTGGTTCTGTAGGTCCTTCTTGGGGGATTCTCATTTCAAAGGTCGGAAAATTGACTTTAAAATGCAAAAATGCACTTTCGGCCTTTTTCGTAGACTTAAAAATTACTTTCCCAGCATCGTACCTTATCATTTTAACAGCTTATCAAAGCCCCAGTATTTTGTTTCTGTGAATATACAAAATTTCATAATTTCATGACAACTTTAGAAAATGACCCTAGTAGTGAACAAAATCTTCGCTTTAGACACCCTACCTCTGTTCCCCAGGAACTATTCAAGATTAGTTTTGCTAAAGCTCTAAATCCGGAATTTTTCTTTTCTTCTCATATGTTACTATATATGTGAATTCCTTTTTTTCGTAGTGTTCTCTAATGTATCTCCTTCTGTCGTCTTCCGTTGGGCACCAGTCGGGCAAGCCACTCCCCTCTTGTTTCATTTTCACGCATATGTTGATATATTCTGTAAAGAGTCCTCCCGTTTTGTGTTTGGATCGTATTGTCCTATGTTTTCAAAATGCCAGACTTCGTATATATGTTGAACGACATATCCTGTTTAGCTCATCCGACCCGAAGGGTCAGTGTGAGCTATTACCATCACTTGGCGTCCGTCGTCCGTCGGTCCGTTAACTTTTCACATATTCATCTACTTCTCTGAAACCACTGAAGCAAATTCAACTTAACTTTACAGGAAGGATGTATGGAAGGTCTTTACAAAGATTGCTCATTTCGTTCCGATCCCATATAAACATGGCCGCCAGCGCGGAACTTAGGTTTAACATTGGATCCAATGGGAAAAATCACATTTTCATCTACTCCTCTGACACCACTGAAGCAAATTCAACTAAACTTTACTGGAATGATGTATGGAAGGTCCTTTACAAAGGTTTTTCATTTTCTTTCGATCCGATAAAAAACATGGCCGACAGCGCGGAACTTAGGTTTAACGTTGGAGCCTATGGGAAAAATCACATTTTCATCTTCTGCTCTGAAAAGGCTGAAGCAAATTGAACCAAACTTTACAGGAATGATGTACTCAAGGTCCTTAACAAAGATTGCTCATTTCGTTCCGATCCGACGAAAAACATGGCCGCCTGCAAGGAACATGGTTCAACATAGGACCCTATGGGAAAATCACATCTTCATCTACTCTGAAACCACTGAAGCAATTTCAACCAAACTTTACAGGAATGATGTGTGGAAGGTCCTTTACAACGGTTGCTCATTTCTTTCTGATCCAATAAAAGAACATGGCCGCCAGTGTGGAACTTAGGTTTAACATTGGACCTATTGGAAAAATCACATTTTCATCTTTTCCTTTGAAACTGCAGAAGCAAATTCAACCAAACTTTACAGGAAGGATGTATGGAAGGTCCTTTACAAAGATTGCTCATTTCGTTCCGATCCCATATAAACATGGCCGCCAGCGCGGAACTTAGGTTTAACATTGGACCCTATGGGAAAAATCACATTTTCATCTACTCCTCTGACACCACTGAAGCAATGGAATGATGTATTAAAGGTCTTATACAAAGGTTTCTCATTTTGTTTCGATCCGATAAAAAACATGGCCGACAGCGCGGAACTTAGGTTTAACGTTGGAGCCTATGGGAAAAATCACATTTTCATCTTGCTCTGAAAAGGCTGAAGCAAATTGAACCAAACTTTACAGTAATCAATGAAGGGATATGGAGTAAATGCAAATGAGACAAAGTCTCTACAAATACATAGTAAATAAGCAATGGAACAACGCTTTTATTGTTGTTCTTCATCTTGAAGTCGTCATGAGGCCTTCAACAATGAGCTTTACTCATACCTCATAGCAAGTTCAAGACGACTCCTAGCACCGGTTTGAGCGGAATTCATTGCTAATTGTCGAGCAACGCTACATCCATGCTTTTTTATCCTAATGGGTTAGGGTTATTTACAGGAATGATGTACTCAAGGTCCTTAACAAAGATTGCTCATTTCGTTCCGATCCGACGAAAAACATGGCCGCCAGCAAGGAACATGGTTCAACATAGGACCCTATGGGAAAATCACATCTTCATCTACTCTGAAACCACTGAAGCAATTTCAACCAAACTTTACAGGAATGATGTGTGGAAGGTCCTTTACAACGATTGCTCATTTCGTTCTGATCCAAAAAAAGAACATGGCCGCCAGTGTGGAACATAGGTTTAACATTGGACCTATGGGAAAAATCACATTTTCATCTTTTCCTTTGAAACTGCAGAAGCAAATTCAACCAAACTTTGCAGGAAGAATGAATAGAAAGTCCTTAACAAAGATTGCCTACTTCGTTACAATTCGTTAGAAAACATGGCTGCCAGCAAGGAACAAAGTTTATTATCGGACCCTATGGGAAAATCATATTTTCATCTACTCTTCTGAAACCACTGAAGCAAATTCAACCTAACTTTACAGGAATGATGACTGAAGGTACTTTGCAAAAATTGCACATTTCATTTCAGTCCGACAAAAACATTGCCTCAAGTGCAGAACATAGTTTTACATTGGAGCCCAGTATGAGAAAACCATCCTTTTCATCATCTTCTCTTAAAACAATTAAAGCAAATTATACTAAATGTATAGTAGGTCCTTTGCAAAAATTACTCATTTCAATAGGATCAGACAAAACACACAGGTGCTAATTGAGAACATACCTAAACACTATACCCCATTGGTAAAAAGCATGATCATTTTTGGTCATGCATGACATAGAAGCGTTTTGTCAGGTGAGCGATAAAGGCTCAGTCTCTGAGCCTCTAGTTTACTAAAATTTTCGAAGTTTTCGAACATTGGCTAGAACGTTATATTGTGACATGGCCATAAATCAAAGCCGTAACGTCCGATTCGTCAGCAGCGTCAAGTAGAATGTCAAGTGGAGATTATGAAAGAATGAACAGGCATTGATGAATTGAAGTCAGTGTTGCCGGTCCAATCAGGCCGCTCCTAAAACTGGTAAAATTCACACTGGTAGAATTGAATAAACCTTGTTTGTCCGATACTTTGTCATTTTAGTGTAGACTTTTTTGATTGTGTTACATCGCTAACGCTTGGGATAAAATATTACAAAAAGAACCTCGACCCAATAAGGTACAGCGACAATGATTTTTGGAACGATTGGAAATCGTTTCCATGTCACTAACTACCAAACCTGGATGACCGGAAGTTCTTGCCTACTCGCTACCTTTTATATAACAAACGCTGGAAAATATAGTTCTTAATTCACTTCCGGTTTTACGGAGTAATTTATTTGTTGACATATCAACAGGTAGATATCAATCGCATACCACCGACAAGAATATTGTTATAACTTGATTACCGTAATTAATTTGAAAGTGATAGCTATCTCAGTAATAAAGATTGTAAAAACTTAATATGTGTGACAGTCTGTTATTGATTTTATATAAACAAGTTGTCAATTATCGGTCATTTAGTTAACATGGTTGCTCGCTTCCTTTCCACACGTGTTGGCAGACAAGCTGAATAAATTACCTCTTAATTTATACATCTTAATTATAAAACATCACCAATGAAGTGATTAAATTGAGCAGAATGATTTTGATTTTCTACTTCAATTAAACAGAGCAATGTGTATTTTAACGCAGCAGTATTTTCCAAATCAGCTGTTTACTTTCGTTTGCTTAGTCTATAAATAAATTGTGGATTGGGGTATCAATGAGGGTCATATATGTGAACAACCACTTTTAGAAATTATACTAGAGGTTGAAAAATTCAGGCAGTTTTCTTACAAAAGCAATTACCTGCAAAGTTCTGTTCAACTAATAAAAGACAACTATAAGTATTTGTTTTTATATTTTTATTTAGGGTCAATTCAATAAATCTGTAAATGAATAATACCTGAACTTCTTGACCAATCAAATACAGTGATGTTGTGACTGATTCATTGTTTGCTTCTATATCAATAACTGACAGTTCCTTTGTAAGAAGATGACAAAAAGCTACATTGTGTATTAATAGAAAAAAGAAAGGAAATGTGGAATGTGTCAATGTATACAATGTATACAATATTTGTCCGTTTCCTTCCACATTTCGGATGACATGGTGTTTTCTTTAACGCAAAAGCTGACAAAAGATATACACGTCACAATCTGACGGTGGGGACAGATTTATTGAATCGGTTCGATTTATTTATTTATTTATTTTTTTTTTGGATTAATTTCAATGATTTTTAAATATCGAAAAGTTAAGATACTTTTCTTATAACAATGATAAAAATATTATGCTACTCTACTTACTGATTTAAACTTCTTCTTTTCTAATAAAAGACAGTGTTTTTATTTATTTTTGTATTTTTTTAAGTTTGTTTAGTTTTTGTTTGCTTGTTTGATTTTTTGTTTATTTTTTTTAATCTATATAAATGGGCTTAAGGATAGGTCATTTTTATTAGTAAATTTCAAGACACTGGAACCTATACAATCTTCTAAACGAATATTTTGAATGCCTTGCAAATCCAAATTATTGGTTGCTCTGAAAGACAACTTTTCTGCCTTTATGTATTCAGGCATCCATTAAAGTGCAACACATTTTGTGATTCTAAAGTGCAATATTGTGTGGTTCTACACTGGATGGGATATATGTTGTACAAATTCTGTAACTAATCAATACTAGTCAATTTCATGATTTGTTGAAAATTAACATTCATTCTCAAAATTTGTTCTTTTAAATGATTTAGTTAATTACCGATAAAAAAAATAATCGAAGTTTTGTTTTTGATACAAGAAATATTGGCTCCAATAATGGACTCGCCCACAAGGGGCTCGTCCATTATTCTTCGCCAATATTTCTTGTATCAAAAACAAAACTTCCATTATTCTTTATATATTTGTTATTTCATCTAACATTTAAAGTCATGAAAATACGTTAATTAAGATTAACATTAGAACCAGATTCAATATTTTGTTTAATTTGCTGAGCATGGAATGCTCCATTTTTTGTGTCTTTTTATGAGTTAATGTTGTCTTGATTTTGTAATTTATTTTTAAAATATCTGCAACCTAAGGGCTGTGGTAACAATAGTCCTAAGTTGGTGCTCATTTATCAGTGGCAGATTTTGGGAGTGGGCGATATAGGTTTATAGGATATAGGTTGGAACAAATTTTAAATTCCTAGGGTTTTTTTCGGACAATTTGGTTCTGGACCCCCTTTTTTGAAAAATTATGGGTCGCCCCCTATTTCAGCAAAAGTCTAGATCTGCCACTGTTTATGTATCTTTAAAATTATATGAGTGTTCTAGTCTGGCAAAATATGGCAAGTAGTTTAACACAGGCTGTAAATTAAAACACATTTAATAATCTTCTATATATGAATTATATAACACATAATATATTTCATAAATTGTTTCCTGCAGTAGAGATTAGTTCTAAGTAAATCAAAAATTGGTTGGGATAGAACTGGATTCTGTTTGACACACATATTTTGTAGATATTTTTTAAAGAAACATAGAGTCCAATCGTTCCATTAGTGCTATTAGCACTTTGATTTTTTATTGTCTCTAGTACAAACTCTGTATAAACGTATTGGAGACCTACTTCAAACTGGTTGGTCGCAGTGAAGTCGTAACAAGGACGAAGTTTGAAAGTAGTAAAGACGTGATGAACGCAGAAGAAACGTAGTAAGGACTTGATGGACATACAAGGAACTTGGTCATTAACTTTAAAGACGTATTGCGATCGTAGCACTGACGTAGAGAAATCGTCGTAAAAACTTTTAAGCTACATTTTATCACGTTTTGACTACCTTCCAGAAAGTTTTAGAACGTAGTAAGATGGTCTTCGTCCTAGTGTGACGGGGGTATAAAGTCAACCAATACATGTCTATGCAGAGGAATATTCCTTATAATCCTCACTAAATAGTTGATTCACAAGAACTAATGTCGATTTCCAATACAAAAGATTTGCGCAATAATCCTGTATAATCCAATTTATCCTATATAAATTATTGAACTGACTGATTTGACCCTTTTCTGCTACCTAATATATATACATTTATTCTTTCTAGAAAAATCATAAATAGGATATGACTGGAACATTCCATATCAACTAATAATCACATGACTAAAATGATTATGTAAGGAAACTTCTAAAACTTTCTATGTGTTAAATATTAAGTCTAAGTTCTAGAAAAATCTACATGTTCTAAGGTGTAATAACCTTGACCATTGTTTATTGTAAACAAGTTACTTAACTAGGCCAAGCAAGTAACATAATTTTAAGGCAATACAAAATAAAAACAATGAATACAATGCATTATAGAATGCTTACAATATTTAATTACCTGTAAGAATTGTGATCAATGCCAAGTTCTTTGATGAGGCAGTTGTAAGAATGTTCTACATGTTACATACATTACATACATACAAAAACAATGTTATTAGAAGCTTTGTCTGCAGGTACAACAACAAATATGTCATGTAATGTAGAAAGGCACTTGTTGGCTTCATGATCTTTAAATACAGACTAACGCCAATCGTTAACACATTTGCGTAGGTTGTTAGTAGTAGAGCATGTTATCCTAAAACACTTTGTCGAGGTGCCCCGTAGTGCATTCTTTATAAAATATTTTGTTGGTACCTCATTTCCGATGCGCAGCAACATATTTAACTTTGATCCATAGTGCATTCTTTGTAAAATATGTCTAGAGTATCCATGCAGAGCAATCATTATTGACGATGTGCTTATATACTTTAGTTTCACTGACCTTACCCTAAACCTGTCACTGGTCTTGTCACTATTTTTTGTCTCACCTGTCCAAGGTGTAGTCACTGGTCTCGTCTTTATCCCAGCTTTGGCCTCGCTTTTACCCTAACCATAATCTATTTTTACCACACCCTAACCATTGTCTCTAGAATGCAGTGACCTAACTCTTTTGCTATATTGTTGTACTTTAGTGTGTCATTGACCTTTGACCATCACTGGTCTCGTCCTACTTCTGTCTAGGCTATTTTTACTGGTTTCGTATTTCTCCTAACTCTAACCTTTAACCTTACACTTATCCTTGTAATAACCCTAACTTTTTTGCTAAATTATTAAATTTTTCTTTGGTTCATATCCTTATTTTTGTTCTTTACCTCTGTTTGTAATTGCTTCCCTTTTTTTACTGTTATAATTATTGAAGTTATCTACCTTTGATCCACCTCTAACATTAGTTGCTATGACAACTGTTTATTTCTTCTTTGATTGCTAATTATTTTGTTCTGTCTTGTTTTTCTCTTTGTTTTTCAGCTGTTTTGCTTTGGTTTTGTTGTAATTTGTTTTGATTTGCTTAGTTTTTGTTTTTAGTTGTTTTGCTTCGCTTTGCGTTATCTTTGTTTGTTTATTTATTTAATTTTTATACCCCCCCCCCCGCAAACGAAGTTTGGGGGGTATATAGATAGTAAAACCATGTGCAGTTCGTGTCCGGAGCAGAACCTTTTTACCGTAGCACCTATGATTATCCAACTTATTGTGTGGATGCATTATGGGAAGGCGATGTGCCGCGTACCAAATTTAGGTCACTATGACCTTGACTTTGACCTTTATGATAGTAAAACCATGTGCATTTTGTGTCTGGAGTATAACTTTTGTACCGTAGCACCTAAGATTATCAAACTTGGTGTGTGGATGCATCATGGGAAGGCGATGTGTCGCGTACCAAATTATGGTCACTGGATTCTTGACTTTGACCTTTGACCTTTATGATAGTAAAACGATGTGCATTTCGTGTCCGGAGCAGAACTTTTTTACCGTACCACCTAGGATTATCAAACTTGGTGTGTGGATACATCATGGGAAAGCGATGTCTCGCGTACCAAATTAAGATCATTATGACCTTGAATGTGACATGTATGATAGTAAAACCATGTGCATTTCGTTTCCGGATCTGAACATTTTTATCGTATCACCTAAGATTATCAAGCTTTGTGGGTGGATGCATCATGGGAAGGCCGCGGATGTGTTGCGTACCAATTAAGGGTCACTGTGACCTTGACTTTGACCTTTAAAATTTTTGATAGCAAAACCATGTGCATTTCGTGTCCAGAGTATAACTTTTGTACCATAGCACCTAGGATTATCAAACTTGGTGTGTGGATGCATCATGGGAAGGCCATGTGTTGTGTACCAAATTTAGGTCACTGTGACTTTTGTACCGTAGCACCTACGATTATCAAACTTCGTGTGTGGATTCATCATGGGAAGGTGATGTGTCGCGTGTCGAGAGCTTGGTTAAATCATCTTTGTATCCACCTAATTATATATTATTTAATTTATTACCTTTTATATGAAGTAGCAGATATGAACTAATTGGAATAAAACCTGCAACTTCAGTCCTGATAGGCTTTATTATTTATAGATTTACTTTCCAATTACCATTGGGCTGAAGGTCAAATTTCAGAATTACATGCATTGATACTCAAATGCAGCTGCGGGGGTATAAGTCTGGCTTTGCCGACAGCTCTAGTTTTGTTTGTTTTATTTTATTATCATTTTTTTTACTTTTGTTTGTCCAGTTTCATCGATAAACTCATCTTGAATCTGTATCTAAAACTAGCCATGGTCTCACCCAAGAAACTTATACCCATGAGTTCGATTTTAGCATTTTTTGAAATATCCATGTTTTTTTTTTGTTTTGTTTTGTTTTGTTTTTTTTTCAAATCGGTACAATATTCAATTTAAAGCATGTTTGATCTTTGGCCAAAGAGGTAGGGCGCTTATATGGTATTCTCTGCTGACCAAGACTATTAACACTTAAAATTAGTTAATTGTCTTAAATGTAACATGTACATGTATGATAATATAAGGTTTATATTAATTTACTAAAGAATACGATATTGGGAAAAATAAAAGTAACTAAGTGGTCAATTTCAATTCCATGTATTAATGTTTTAATACTACATTAATGTTTTTCATATCAAATGTTCTTTCATATAATCATAATTTTATGATTAAGCAACGATCGCGCCGCTTCCGTTGTAAACGTTGTTATGAACTAACCCTCTTGTAGCATCAACACGATGTTAACAAGTTTATAATTGCGATACAGGACGAAGTTTGTATATTTGTTAAGTGCTGATGTTTATTTCAGTGTTTTTTTTTTAATACGGTGTAGAAGTTATTCATTTTCATATGAAAATAAAGATACCAATATTTAAAAAGTAGCTTAAAACATTTAACAAAGAAAACAACAAAAACAACAAAAAAAAAGAGTTCTGCATGATCGAGATTCGATCCTGGATACATAGTAAACAATTTACTTGAGTTTCCTCTGCGTAACCGACTGAGCTGCCTGGATAACTCATAATGAAATTTAAACTATATAAAGCTAATCATAGCGCCGGTAAAAATCAATCTGATTTTTTTTTTACAGAAAAGTTGAATTTTGAACATGAAGCACCTCGAGAACCAAAATGAAATTTATTTGTGCGTACGTTGATTCTAGAGATCTGCGTTAAAACCTTTAGTTTTAATTGGTTCTGTAGGTCCTTCTTGGGGGATTCTCATTTCAAAGGTCGGAAAATTGACTTAAAAATGCAAACGTGCATTTTCGGCCTTTTTCGTAGACTTAAAAAATTACTTTTCCAGCATCGTACCTTATCATTTTAACATCTTATCAAATTCCCAGTATTTTGTTTCTGTGAATATACAAAATTTCATAATTTCATGACAACTTTAGAAAATGACCCTAGTAGTGAACAAAATCTTCGCTATAGACACCCTACCTCTTTTCCCAGAAACTATTCAACATGAGTTTTGCTAAAGCTCTAAATCCGGGATTTTTCTTTTCTTCTCATATGTTACTATTTATGTGAATTCCTTTTTTTCGTAGTGCTCTCTAATGTATCTCCTTTTGTAGTCTTCAGTTTGGCACCAGTCGGGGAAGCCACTGAACTCTTGTTTCATTTTCACGCATATGTTGATGTATTCTGTAAAGGGTCCTCCCACTTAGTGTTTGGATCGTATTGTTCTATGTTTTCAAAATGCCAGACTTCGTAAATATGTTGAACGACATATCCTGTTTAGCTCACCCGACCCGAAGGGTCAGTGTGAGCTATTGCCATCACTTGGCGTCCATCGTCCGTCGGTCCGTTAACTTTTCACATATTCATCTACCTCTCTGAAACAACTGAAGCAAATTCATCTAAACTTTACAGGAATGATGTATGGAAGGTCCTTTACAAAGATTGCTTATTTCGTTCCGATCCGATAAAAAACATGGCCGCCAGCGCAGAACTTAGGTTTAACATTGGACCCAATCGGAAAAAATCACATTTTCATCTACTCCTCTGAAACCACTGAAGCAAGTTTTACCAAACTTTATAGGAATGATGTATGGAAGGTCATTTACAAAGATTGCTCATTTTGTTTCGATCCGGTAAAAAACATAGCCGCCAGCGCGGAACTTAGGTTTAACATTGGACCCTATGGGAAAAATCATATTTTCATCTTCTGCACTGAAACGGCTGAAGCAAATTAAACCAAACTTTACAGGAACGATGACCTAAAGGTCCTTTACAAAGATTGCTCATTTCATTCTGATCCGACAAAACCATGGCGGCCAGCATTGAACATGGTTTAACAAAAGACCCTATGGGAAAATCACATTTTCATCTTTTTTTTGTAATTTATTTATTTTTCAAGTAAACATGTTAAATTACAATACGACAGAAACATATAACGTATAAAATATCATTCTGACAGTATATATATATATATATATATATATATAAACAACATAAAACAAAGCAAAAAACACATAAAAAACCCTATTGTGCTAGATCTAAACAGATACACCCTATGTGGTTAATTTATAAACTTTCAGTATGAACAATGTGAATAGCACTAGTATAAATACTGTTTATATTTCAACTCTATCCGAGTCTTTCTCAAAACAACAAAATATATAATAAAACAATAAACTTTTTACAAAAAACTACACTACAAAACTTAATTAAATAGGTAAACTACATTTCGGAGACTGAAGGCGTGACCTCAGTTATAGTGATGTGAAAAAAATATTTGCTGTTGTTTGTACATTACATTTACTGCAATATTTTTTTAAATTTTTTTAACGCTGGTATTATATGCATTTATTGATCTATATCCCTGATGTTAAGACTGGGTTTTAAACGATCAATCCAATAGCTTTCTTTGGATCTTCTCTGGTTTAAATTCCACGATCTATTTTGATCAATTGCGATGACTTGCATATTTTGCCAGTTGTGATTTGGAATATTAAAATGGATTGCAGTGGCCTGGTTCTGATCTTTGTTTTCGATATGGTTACGATGCAAGTTTATGCGAAGATTGAGCGCATTTCTTGTCTCACCCACATATTGTTCTTTACAGACAGAACATGTAACCAGATAGATGACATTGGGCGATTTACATGATAATTGTCCAAAGATTTTGAAAATATCACCAGTAGCTGTACTTTGGAAAGTTTCAGTCGTAGAACTGTATTTACACAGTTTACAACGTCTATCATGGCATGTTGTAAACTGGCCTATCTCGGCCGAAGGTAGTTTAGCTCTAACGAGAATGTCTTTCAGGTTCTTGGGGCGACGAAAAGATACAAGCGGGGGTTCGGGGAAGAGGGCCTTCATTTTAGTTGACGCATGGAGAATAGGCATACATTCGCGGGATATATCAGACAGGTGTGGCAACTTGGGATGGAAGGTAGTCACCCACGGGATACGAGAATTTTTCTTTTTCTTGCCCCGATACAGCAATAATTGAGTTCGATCGATTGATGACACTTTTTGGATTGTTTTTTCGACATCTTTTCCTTTATAGCCCCTGTTAACAAGATGTTGTTTAAGTTCTTTGCTCCTTTGTTTAAATGTTTGCTCTTTTGGGCAGATACGTCGTATTCGAGTTGACAGACCATACGGTACCGCATTTATACAATGTCGTGGGTGACAACTACTAGGAAGCAGATAAGCGTGTGCATCTGTTGGTTTTGAATGCAGGTCAAAATCAATTTGGCCATCGACAAGTGTAGATGTTGTATCAAGGTAAGTATTCGTTGTTTCTGAGATGGTTACAGTGAATTTGATGGACGGGTGATAGTTATTAATAAATTCAATGAATTCATCGAGGTTAGATCTTGTATCTGTCCATTTCATTTCAATGTCATCAATAAAGCGCAGCCAGCTATATGGTTTATATGGTGCATCCTGTAACATGCGCTGTTCTAAATCCCCCATGAAAATATTGGCGTATGATGGTGCTACCCTTGTACCCATAGCAGTCCCATTAACTTGAAGAAAATTCTCGTTATCGAAAGCGAAGTTGTTACGTGTAAGAACTAAACTCAAAAGCTTGACTAGAGATTCAGTGGAGGGTGATTTTATAGTTCTACTATCCCACACTTTACGACATGCCTCGATTCCTTCATCATGTGGTATGTTGGTGTATAAAGAAGTCACGTCTAAAGTTACCAAAATTGTGTTTGGCGGAAGGTCTACAGAGGGTGTTTTATTAATGTAATCAGTCGTGTCTTTTACAAAAGAAGGTAAGTTCTCGACAAAAGGTTGTAGATGAAAATCTAGAAACTGGGAAATTTTCTCAGTGGGATGCCCAATACAGTTAACTATTGGTCGCCCGGGAATTCCTTCTTTGTGTATTTTTGGGAGAAGATAAAATAAACCAGCCCTGGGATTTTCAGGAAGAAGACCTTCAAAACTTTCCTGATCTAGTTCTTCGTTTCTGGACATTGATTTGAGTGCTGTTATAATTTCATCGCTGTATTTCTTTGTTGGATCAGTTTTCAATTTTTTATAAAAAGCGGGTTTTGAGAGCTGCTTGTTGGCTTCGGCAATGTAGTCATCGGTGTTCATGACGACTACAGTAGAACTCTTGTCTGCCTTTTGATAACAATATCCTCTCTCTTTTCTAAATTACGGAGTGCTTGTCTTTCGCATTTCGTGATGTTGGAAATGGGGCGACTTTCTTTAGGTAGTTGGAGTTCTACTTTTTCATGGACTGTTTCAATATAAGACTCCAAGGCTCTAGATTTACTGCACTTGGGTGTCCAAGTACTTGTCTTTTTGAATTTGTCGTAAAAATCAGGCTCCGAGTCTGAATCTGAATGCTCAGATATACATGTACCTTCTTCCCCCCGCTTTCTTTCAAAATATTCTTTTAACCGTAAACGTCTGAAAACAGCATGCATGTCATCTTTGAATTGTTTTACATTTAGATGGCTTGGAGTTGGACAGAAACCTAGCCCTTTTGATAAAACAGATTCTTCGGCCTCAGAGAGAGGATTGGCAGACAAGTTTAAAACCGTAGACTTATTATCATTTTCAATCTGTGGACTTTTCTTTTTTGAATGTTGTTTTACGGGTTCTTCAAACTCTAATGACGGAAAAATATTTTCGATATTATCTCTTGAAAACTTGCGTTGTTGTTTATTTAGCAATTGTGTTTCATGCTTTTTGACAAAATGGGATAATTTATCCATATAAGTTGAATATTCAGACGGCAAGCAGGAATTCTTGAGGAGATCCTTCTTCCTGGAAATTGAATTTGTGAGATCTTTGATTTGCCTTAAACAATGATCTTTTAAAAGTTGTAAAAATTTTTTGGAGCAAATGTCAAGAGCCGTTTTCCACTGAGATTTAAAAAACTGAGAGGTATGCCCGATGTTGTGCTTCAAGTTAACGGGACTGCTATGGGTACAAGGGTAGCACCATCATACGCCAATATTTTCATGGGGGATTTAGAACAGCGCATGTTACAGGATGCACCATATAAACCATATAGCTGGCTGCGCTTTATTGATGACATTGAAATGAAATGGACAGATACAAGATCTAACCTCGATGAATTCATTGAATTTATTAATAACTATCACCCGTCCATCAAATTCACTGTAACCATCTCAGAAACAACGAATACATTCCTTGATACAACATCTA
>MJUU01015540.1:30207-44634 GCA_002080025.1 Modiolus philippinarum | reverse complement strand
ATATATATATATATTGATGTTGCGACTTCAAAACCGGTGTCGAAAATTGTTCATTGACCGCCATTTTCAAAATGTCCACCAAAAAAGTCGGAAAAATTTAACATTGTCTGACTTCAATAAAATTTGGTTTCCAAATAGATATTGATGTTGCTACTTCAAAACCTGTGTTGAAAATTGTTTGATGACAGTATGGTCTTAAAAAGTGTTATTGACCGCCATTTACAAAATGATGTCTCGACTTCAAAACTGGTGTCAAAAGTGGTCCTTGGCAAGAACGTTTTTTGTCAAAAAAAGCCCAACAAAGACATATAGTAAAACATGATCAGACTTTAAATGCAGTTCAAGATATTGGTTTGTTCGAGCTAGCCTACCAAAATTGGAGAGACTGAAGTTCAACTGCATAACTTACAATGTTAGCTTCATTGTGGCAAATAAAAACCAGGTGAGCGATACAGGCTCCTGGGAGCCTCTGTTTTCTGTAACTGCTTGACATATTGATTTGATATTTGGTATATGAGTGTATCAGTTCAGTTGAGATACAGATCGTTTTAGTTTGGTCCTGGTTGGTTGATTTTGTACTTAGTTAGGGGCCTTGGACTTTGTAAATTTTTGCAAAAAACATCAGTTTCTCAATCTTTTCTTTACAATGCGTGAATATGTTGATTTGATATATGGTATATGATTGTATGTTTATAAATTACTGATTGAGTTTAAATTTAGTTCCTTTTGGATGATTTTTGTGGACATCTTCTCCAAAATTGCTGCTTGGATTTTGATGAAATGTTACACAGTTGTACAGTTGTAGTACACCACCTGTGCATGAAGTAATATTGTTGCTGTGCAAAATTTTGAAAGAGGGATAATTTGTCAGAATTATTCTGGAAAAAAAGGGGGGGGGCAACTTTCTCAGCGCATATTCTCCGAAACCTCTGCTTTGGTTTTGATGAAATGTAACACAGTTGTAGTACACTACCTGAAGATGTGCAAGAAATATTGGTGCTGCCCAAATTTTGAAGGGGACATAATTTGTCATGTGAACCTTGTAACAGCATGTTCTCCTAAATGGGTACTTGGATATTGATGAAATGTTGCACAGTTGTAGTATACCACCTGTAGATGTACATGAAGTTATATAGTTTCTGTCTGTAATTTTGAAAGGGTTGATTGATTGATTGAATATTGTTTAACATCTGCTCAGCAATATTTCAGCTATATCAAGACAAGAACAAGTTTTTTAATAAATAATCACTTTGGGGTATGGAAAGGGCCATGTGACGGGAAATTCTGACTGCCACTGGAAAAGTAGGGTGAAAACGAAAAGGACAGAGAATTTAGCCTCGTCGATCACCTACAGACCACTCAAAAAAAAGCTTGCTACAAGGGTTCTTTAACGTGCAGGAAGCGTGGCATTTCTTCCAACACGTGGACCTGAGTTTACATCCCATCCGAAAGATGGGTTGTGTATTTATTAATCCCGCACAACCATGGAATGGGTCCTATTTCTATATCCCGGGACCCTCGGGGTCAGCCCCCGTTTAGGAGGGGTCACACCCCGCAAGCCGGAGATACTAGGTCCTATTTCTATATCCCGGGGTTCCCCTGGGGTCCTCTGTTAGGAAGACTCATACTCCAAGCTCAGAGGATGCTGCGGGCCTATTCATAAGCCGGGACCGCGCACGGCGGAATTTTGAAAGGGGGAAATAAGTCTTTGAATATTTTCTGGAAAAAGGGGGGCAAACTTTGTCGGCTCATATTCTCCTAAAACAGCTGCTTGGATTTTGATGAAATGTTACACAGTTTAAGTACGCCACCTGAAGATGTGCATGAAATAATATGGGTGCTGCCCAAATTTTGAAGGGGAGATAATTTGTTTTGAATATTTTCTGGAAAAATGGGTGGGGGTGTGAACCTTGTCAGTGCATGTTCTCTTAAATGGGAACTTTATTTTTGATATTGATGAAATATTGCACAGTTGTAGTATACCATCTGAAGATGTGCATGAAATTATATAGATTCTGTCTGAAATTTTGAAGGGGAGATAAATAGTCTTTGAATATTTTTTGGAAAAAAGGGGAAGGTATTTTATTGTGTCCATATTTGTACTATGTCCACAACTGTACTGTGTCCAAAACACACTTAACTTGAATTTACACTTGCCATATTGATTCAGGGTTCAAGTAGGGGTATAGCTGAGTGTCAGCGTTGACAGCTCTAGTTGTTAAATTGTTGCATGTTGGTAAGGCACATATTCTGTTTTATTGTTTTTTTCAAGTTAAATTTTGTTGTGGTTCAATAATGCCATAAAGTTCGAGTTGACTGTGGACGGGTGTATCATGCACTTTTGGCGCAGCAGTTTATTGTCTTTTATCTTGTAAAACTGTTTGAGCAACTAGAAAGCATTTTTGTATAAGATCTCACTTGAAATACTGTAACCAAAGTTTCAGAAAATTAGATATTGCAAGTTTCAGAATAAGGAAATTTGTAAACCCATATACATTGTATACTTTGTAAGTCAAGTGCAATCACTACCATTGGCTAATGGGCGAGGGTATCTTTTGTGATCAGCAGATCACATTTTCTAGTTTAATCATATTCTGTTGCTGTGCAAGACAGTTTCTATTTTAAAGTTCATTTGTGTAATTTATTTTCAGTTTTGTAACCTCTTCCTGTGACGACCTTAGAAACTTTAAGAATGTATATGGTACGGTGCTGTAGTAATCTGAAGACATTTATGTCTCTGGTTAATAACTTTAGTTCGAGCTGACGGGACGTATTATGGTATACCGGTGTTCCATTCATCAACACAAATGGGACTTTCAATATCCCAGAAATGCATAAAATGTCATTTTCCGTCAACACGTCACATGCTTAATTTTTCTTTAAACTTTGCAAGATTATCGGGTATGACAGAAGAAAACTTTTTTAAGATCATTTTTTCTTTTCCAAAGTTATGGAACTTTGAATTTTCGGGAAAAAAAAGTAAATTTTGTCTTTATTATTGAAAACTTTGATATTCTTTTATTGTGTCGCCTGCACCTAGTGCAGGACGAACACACATAGGGATCACTGTCCGTCTGCGTATGGCTAAAAAATTTTAAGCATTATCCGCATCTCCTCCTAAACCGTATGGAATTTTTCAACAAAACTTGCAGGAATGCTTCAGTATATATTGAAGATGTGCACCATGCATTTTGTTTTTCTTTAATTTTATATTTTCCAGATTTTACACTGTTTTTGGACTTTGTCATTTTAGCTTACTGGAGTCTTGAGGGTACGTCTCCATTATCCGCAACTCCTCCTAAACCGCTTGGCACTTTTCAACCAAACTTACATGAATGCTTCAGTATATATTGATGATGTGCACCATGCATTTTGTTTTTCATTAATTTTGTTTTTTCCAGATTCAATGCTGTTTTTGGACTTTGTCATTTTAGTTTATTGGAGACTAAGGATATGCCTCCATTATCCTCAACTCACGATAAATGGCTCTGTATGTTTCTATCAAACTTGGAGGGATGCATGACTCAGGTTAATGTTTGTGCTAATGTTCATATCTGAGAAACTACATGTGGCACGTCAATCATCTTTGGTCAGTGGATGCGTCTGAGAGAGTGATGCTGCTTCAGATGATAATTTGGTCACCCTGACCTACATTTTACGCTTCAGTGACTCGGGTTATAGTTTATTTTAAGGTTCATATCTGAGATACTACATCAATCACCTTTGGTCAGTGGGTGCATCTTGAAGAGTGATGCTAGCGCTGCTTCAGATGATATTTGGGTCACTCTGACCTACATTTTATGCTTTCATGACTTGCAAGGTGTATCCGAGAAACTACTTGAGGCACATCAATCAGCTAAGGTTAAACAGAATTAGGGAAATAAATTGCTATAGGCGAGGGTATTATCTGTCGTTTCCGACTGCTCCCATCTTGTTGTCATAGAATTTTGATAGATTAAGTTTGTGGACGCTAGTTCTCCCACAACTTTCATTGAATTTCAACCAAATTATAAGCCTCTAGTTTGCGCTTACACTGTGGAAAGTGTCAGACATCGAAACATTGTGTGTCTACTGTATGCTGATTCCGGAAATTTCACAGTTGATTGAATGTATGGTAAGCTATATCATATCTAATCAACGTAAATTATCCTATAAATTTTATATTGCTCAGGTATTAACGTGGAAGTACCCAAACTGCACAGTGTACCCATATTGCACCAATCTATAATCGTCATAATCAGATATTAAAAACCATGCAATTTGACAATTTATGACATCTTAAAACTGTTGTATAAATCAAAAACGAAATTCGATAAGGGCGGAAGCTGAGCTCGCTTTTTTGGCAGTGCCATTTTCATATTAAAAATTCTAACAAAGTCCACAGTTCATTTTTAACGACGAAATTAAATACTGCAGTATGATTTATTTTAGGATTAGCGGCTATTGCGTCGGAAGTATTAGATATGAAGCACAAAATATCCTAATAGGGCCTGTAAGTCTCGTATAATTTTGGGACTTTCGGGATCAAAAATTGTACCCGGAAGTTACATTTTAAACAAAGATATATGACGTTTCAAACAGAATTGTTAACGTCACAATACTCAGACGTCATGTTTTGGCGGGAAGCGTTTTTGAATTGCCTGTTTATCGCGGATTCTCGTGAGTCACATGACGAGACTTACAGACCCTATTAACAATGAAGGGATATGGAGTAAATGCAAATGAGATAAAATCTCTACAAATACATGGTGAAACTAAGCAATGGAACAATGCTTTTATTGCTGTTTGTCATCTTGAAGTCATCATGAGGCTCTCGACAATGAGCTTACTCATACCTCATAGAAAGTTCAAGACTGCCCCCAGCACCGGTTCTAGCGGAATTCATTGCTAGATGTCGAGCAAGTAATGAGATTTCATGAAATCAAAATAATGTGATGGTTTAGGCACACTGATATTAAGTGTATGGTGATTAAAAAGGAAGTTCTGATATTCTTTATGGCTTTCATAGACATTATTTTGTTTTGATTTTAACTTCATTGTGGCATTTTTAGGGGGAAAAAATGAGCAGTTATTTTCATTTCCGCACAATTAAATTAATCTATAGATTAGTTTAAACGTTTGGTTGAATAATGTTTTATTTTGAAATACACATTATTCTTATATTTGAAGACAAACGTATACTAGTCATGAACTTAAAACCCCAAAAGAATGTAATAATATAGTTTTATTCAATTTGTGATTAAATATACAAATAACTGAAAGGGAAGACACGCATAAGGATTCTCATTAACTATTTTTGTTAAGAAAGGAATTTTAATTCAGAAAATATATTTTGTGGCCTGTTTTCGCATTGGAATCTGTTTTTTAGAATATAGTCATTTGTCTTTTTCGAAAAAAAAATTAATGTTTAGTATAGAACATGCTGCTTAAATCCTAAATAACAAGAGGGCACCATTTTAAAGAAAAATTATAACTACATTTAAAATCATTAGTGCACATGAAGTTAGAAATCATGCTGGGCATGCAGATCGGTATAACACCTAGACTCATGCGAAAACTACAATGCCAAATTGATAGAGGACACCTCGGTTTGTACAGTGACAACTGCTATACGGACATATTTGTTTAATGTGTGGTCAATCCTACTATGGGCTTTGTTACACTGGGCAATACTTAGAAGCTAACATGTTATACTTTTAATTTGATGTGTAGTGTATAATCCCTTGTCCCTCACTAAATTTCGAAAGCTGTCTCATTCAGAATGTCCTTAATTGAAAAATTGGAATTAGAACAACTTGTCTAATTTCTGCTGGATTTGCAATAGATAACAAATGGCTTTTATACCTTTCAAATAGTAACATTTGTCATGGTTATCATCATTTTATATATTTTATAAAAGGATATGTATTTTTTTCATTTTGTTTTGTTTTTACAAAAAATGTTCAACCCAAGCACTAAGCTTAGCTTTTCCTGTCTCTTTTATTATTAATAACAATTTTAAGCATTAATGTCAAATATCATTGGCTTTTTACTAGTATCAATACTTGGGCATGTTCTAATCTGGTAAGGAGACGACCATTAGATTTTCAGGTGAGGGCTTGGGTGATATTGCCCAGAAAAATTATATATTTTTTCATGAAAATCTCGTACAAATTATTCATTTTCTTCAGATGTCGCATCAAATCAATCATTTGCAATTGCAACAAAACATTATGTCTCAAATCAAAATTAAAGTATTTATTTTCATGACAAGTAGAATTAAAAAAAATATTTTAACAGACACTTAGATTGCATTATTTATTCAAAAATGTAAATCAAATGATCGTCCCCTAATATTCTTTACATTTCATTTTCTAATCATTTGTAAAACATTATTTGATGGTTTGATGGTTAGTAAACAGGCGTAAAAGACTATCAAACAATTATTAATTTCAGGAACAAACTACATGTTTTTACGTAGTGCAACACGAATTACATGTAATTCCTAAATTTTAGTAATTATACTCCCGTCTCACTTCTCCGTGGGTTCCACTTCTTCGTGCTATTCACGTTCATTCCAACCAAATTTTTAACTGTGACGTCACCGTTACTACGTAGCTACGTACCACGAAGACATGAGCTACCAGTATATATGTAATCACTAATTACAACTATTTACTGTAATATTTCTATAGCTGAGAATGAAGGATCTACCATCTTTCATTTCTTGTCCCTGAAAAAAATTCGGTCTCGTAGGAATATAAAGACAAGTGTGCGAGTAGAGGAACATATTTTGTACCCATTGGTATATCAACTTGATGTTGATAAATAGCACCTCCATACGTGACAAATATATTATCAATAAGAAAATGAAGCAAACTGCATACCTATTTTTCATCGTATCTTAGTTTTGCTGTGAATTGGTTTTTGAAAAATATGGATTTATAAGGTAATACAACATTTTTTTTTTGCATCGACAAATGACAACTTTAAGTACTGTGGCCTGGAGGGTCACAAAATGATACCCCCTACTCCCCATGGGAGTAGAAGATCCCAAATATATTTTGTCACAATAAATAGCTATAATTGCAAAATTCCCGGTTAACAGGAAGTAGATGTTCGGCATTTCTGAAATCCCTATTTGTTGTATAGGACATCATTTTAAACTTGCATACAAAATTTCAAGTTGCAGTGAAAAGTAGTTACTGAGAAAACTTACGAAAATTTCTAGGATTGACAAAAGATCTTGAAAATTAACTAAGTTGGTAAACAGGAAGTAGATATCCTGCAATTCTGAAATTGCTACCTGCGGTATAGGACATCATTCTAAACTTGCCTACAAATTTTCAAGTTGCAGTGATGAGTAGTTACTGAGAAAACTGTTACAAAAATTTTCTACGATTGACAAAAGATCTCGAAAATTAACTAAGTCGGTAAACATGAAGTAGCTGTCCGGCAATTCTGAAATCGCTACTTGCAGTATAAGACATCATTTTTAAGTTGCACACAAAATTTCAAGTTGCAGTGATGAGTAGTTACTGAAAAAACTGTTACGAAAAATTGTTTGCTATCATAGACAGACAGACAGACGGACAGAGTTATTCCTATATACCCCCTGAACTTAGTTCGTAGGCGGTATAAAAACAAGATAACAGTAAACACTGCTATGGTCGAAAACTAAAACCACATGTTGTAGGCTTTTTAAATGATACCTTTGATTCGTGATTTTAGTTTTTTTATGAGGAAGCAGAGTACAGAGTGTGAAAAAATCATATGCTTTGAGAGATATGAATGAGGTTTAAAAATTTTCAATAAATCTTTCAAATTTTAAAGTATCCACATGTAATTTTTGTCACTTCGGGCATCAGAATTCATTATAATTATTAAAAGAAAAAAGAAAATTTAACATTTAGACCACTAACAATAAACTTGGATTTTGAAAAAAGGGGGCTTTTACCTTTTATAATTACGTACAATTGTATATAAAACACCCTTTCCTAACTTTCACCTGCACTTTTGATTTTAAATGTAGCTATATTTTTTCTTTAAAATAGCGCCCTCTCCTTATTTAAGATTTTAGCAGCATATTATTTGTTCAACATCATTTTTTGGTATTAGACAAATGACTAACCAAAAACAGGTAAAACTATTACATCAGGGTTTTCGGTATAATGAACCTTTACTAAATTTTATCCTCGATATAAAGCTTTAGTTCATAAATACAATGCAACCATCAAGGCTGGTATTTCACATCTTTTATTTTACGGCAATGTTTTACATAACATTACATATGTTTTTAAGAATAAAAAAAGCTTAAACTCGCATCAAGTCATTACGTATTGCTTTCTTTGGTATTAACATTGATTTTTTGATAGGGTCTTTGCATCTTAATTATTCTAAAATCAGAATTGCATGGCAACGAGTGATGTATTCTGGTATATGCATGAAATCATTATGCTAAACTCCTCATGGGCAGGGATCTTGGTGGAAGCTGTATACTGAGGGTACATAATTTTATTTGTCAGTTGGTAATGGGTCTGGAGCTGGCATGTCAGTTAACTGCTAGTAGTCTTTTGTGATTTCATGTTTATGGCCGTATATTTAGTTCTTTCAGTTTCATTTTTCACAATTGTTTCAGTCCTGTTGCTAACTGAGTTTTACTGTTGTTATTTTTTTTATTTATCACATTGGCTAGGGGGAAGGTTCGGGTCCAATAAAACTAGTTCAACCCCGCCGCAGCAGGTTTGCGCCTGTCCTAAGTCAGGAAATTTATTAAGCCTTTGTGTGTCTTGTCTGTTTTCTACTTAGTTTACTTTATGTCTATAGGGGTCTAGGATGATGTTTATTTCGCTGAACTTTATTATCCCCTCGCCCAACGAAGTTGGGGAGGGGATATAGCGTTTCGCCCGTTCGTCCGTTCTGTTCGTCCGTTCAAACTTAAAACCATATATCTTTTGAATAACAAGCCGTAGATGGACAATGTTTTGTCCATAGATGCATCTTGAAGAGAACTTGAGGTTGATATATAGAATAGGTGGATTTGACCTACATTTCATGCATGAGTGACTCAGGTTAAAGTCTTTGTAAGAGTCCAGATCTGGGATACTACAACTTGTAGAGGAATAATATTTAGTATGTTGATGCATCTTGTAAAGTTGCGAAGCTCCAGATAAAAATTAGGTCACTTTGACCTACATTTCATGCATGAGTGACTTAGGTTAAAGTTTTTGTAAGAGTCCAGATCTAGGATACTACAACATGTAGAGGAATAATATTTTGTATGTAGATGCGTCTTAGAAAGCAACGAAGCTCCAGGTAAAAATTAGGTCACTTTGACCTACATTTCATGCATGAATGACTTGGGTTAAAGTTTTTGTAAGAGTCCAGATCTGGGATAATACAACTCATAGAGGAATAATATTTTGTATGTAGAGGTGTCTTGTAAAGTTAGGAAGCTCCAGATAAAAATTGAGTCACTTTGACCTAAATTTCATGCATGAGTGACTTAGGTTAAAGTTTGTGTTACAGCTTGGATTTTAGATACTACAACTCTTAGAAGAATAATATTTTGTATGTAGATGCATCTTGTAAAGTTACAAAGCTCCATATAAAAATTAGGTCAGTTTGACGTACATTTCGTGCATGAGTGACTTAGGGTGAAGTTTGTGTTACAGTCTAGATTTTAGATACTACAACTTTCATCAGTAGTTGCATATGCTTTAGGTATGAGGCTCCTGATTGAAATAAGGTCACTTCATTTCATGCATGACTGGTTCAGACTTAAGTAACAAGCCAGATCTTGAATGGTACAACTTCCTTGAGTGCTTATGATATTACTAGACAAACATTCAATAAACGGGCGAGGGGATTAGCTGTCGTTTCCGACTGTCCCTTCTCTTGTTACTCTTCATTTAGGGGGCCGACTACGACCTGCCGTTGGGTGTGGGGTTTCCTCACCGTTCACTGAAGATCTTATGTTGGCTTTGAGTTGTTATTACTCCCCTATGGGTCGCTATCTCTATGATACATTCCCCGTTTCCCTTCTTTTTTTCTATTCAATGCAAAAACATTCTACACAGTATTATATTTATAAATTAAAATTCTTTTATTAACAAAAATAGTTTGAGAGAATCCTTACGCGTGCCCCCCCCCCCCCTTTTTNGGGGATTTTAAGTTCAAGACGCGAATACGTTTGTCTTTAGATAAAAGGATAATATGTATGCCAATATAAAACATTATTCAACCCAACATTTTAGACTTGATTTAATTGTGTGGAAATTAAAATATATTGCTAATAACTTACAAATAACTCCTTTATTATGCAACAATGAAGCTCGAATCGAAACAAAATAATATGAGAGCCATTAAGAATATCAAAACTTACTTTTCGATCACCATTAACTAATATAAATGTGCCTAAACCATCACGATATTTTGATTTCATGAAGTCTCATTATTTAGGATATTATGTGCTTTATGTCTTTTACTTCCGACGCCATACCCTATCATTGAGTTCTACCAAACTTGGTCTTATCCTAAAATAAATCAGACTGCATTTTTTAAAAAAATAAGGAGTTTGAGCCTCCGTTCAGAATGAGTCAGCAGGGCAATGTATTTAATTTGAGAGAAAGTGATTTGATTTTAAGCTTTTGCCTCGGCGTAACATTCTTATGTACACAAATTTCATAAAACATGCTACAAGTTTTATCTCTATATGTTTAAGTGATGGTGTACGTGTTCTTGAGAGAATTTCTCATATGGATATATTGTAACATACTTTGATATTGGAGCATTAATTTTTGTAATTTCAAAAATGTTAATCTGGCCATCTGTTTTCAGTGAACACATCTCGTGATTTTATTATGCAAAGTTTTCTTTCAATTGACTCTATAGATAAGTGCTCTGTAGTTGTTTATATGTTTTAATTGTCGTTTATTAGTCTATTGTAAGGCAACGGATGCCAGAAATTTTAGGTGATCTCTTCCTTTTCGCGTATGAGGCTAAGATTTTACAAGGGCTAACACAGAAAAAAAAACAAAAACATTTAGCTCCGTCCTTTAATTTCAGCTTCCGCTTTATAAACGATGTACTTTCTATTAATAATCCAATATTCAAGGAATATTTACACCAGATCTATCCCAATGAGCTTGAAATTAAAGAGACTACTGATACACCTACTTCAGCTTTGTACTTGGATCTTCTCATATACATTTGTACATTAACGAAGATGGATATTTCAAATCTAAGCTATGTGACAAACGTGATGATTTTAACTTTCCAATAGTGAACTTTCCCTTTCTGAGCAGCAACATACTTGCCTGTCCAACCTATGGAGTGCACATTTCACAGTTGATTCGTTACTAACATCTACTTTATTCAGTGATTTTTGTAATAAAGCAAAACACTATCCAAAAAGCTGCTTAGTCAGGGCTTTGTTCAACCTTTGTTACTTTCATCCCTTCAGAAATTCTATGGCCGTCATCGTGACATCATTTACAGATATGAAGTGCCTGTGTCAAAAATGAAATGGACATTTTCAGCTAGATTTCACGTATTAATGGATTTGACAGTAACCGGTCTTGACTCAAACATGAATTGACTGTACGATAGTGTGACGGGTGTTGCTTGCGGAGCAGGAAATGCTTACCCTTCTGGAGTACCTGATGTCAACCCGGTTTTCATGGGAGTTTATACTATGAATGCCTTAGTTTTTAGCTCACCTGACCCAAAGGGTCCGGTAAGCTATTGCCATCACTAGGCGTCCGTCGCTGTCCGTCGTCCGTCTGTCATCCTCTGAAACCACTCAGCAAATTTTAACCAAACTTGGCTTAAATCATCACCAGGGTATCTAGATTCAAAATTGAGTTTGATTAGGGTGCAGTTAACAGTTGTTTCCTACGTCACTTAAGTAAACTGTTGGGTGAAACTATCCCCCCCCCCTTGGAGGATTTGCTGTTCTTTGCAAATATGGATTGTTATATACCAAAACAATGCTCTTGATGTGGACTTTCTGTTGAAACTGATAAATAATGTAGTAATACCTACAACCAGGAGTACATACTCCGATACGTACCTAGTAAACTTTACGAAAATGTGGCCTGCTCACTTAGTCCTAGGACCAACAACATGGTCGCCGTTACTAAAAATAGCACATATGGGTAGACAAAAAACTATAACAGGTAGAAGTTGATCTACCCATATGGCCACCTGCAAATTTTTTTTTTAAAATCTTGATACCCATATAGGAGTTATTGTTCAAATTTTCATAATTTTATACATTTTGTCTCGTGTTTCAAAAACAGTTTGAAATAGCGATTGAGTTTTAGATACAAAAATTTGCAGCATGTCAAAGACTTCATTTTATCTTCATGATGGAAGTTGTCTGACATGCCTGCATTCGTCCAAGATGGCCGCCAGCAGGAACTTGGTTTAACATTGGACCATATATGGGAAAACATATTTAAAGTCTGTAACTACTCGACCATTTGAAACCCTTTTTGGTCACAAATGTCCTTAGATGGTCCCCTTTTCAAAATATGTTTGGCAAGTCCGTATCAGGTCCAAGATGGCCGCCCAGCGGGAAACATTGTTTAACATTGAACCCAATGGGAGCAAATTCAACAATCATCTCCTATGAAACCATTGAGCCAATTTTAATCAACATTTTCCTAAATTATAACAAGGGTATGTAGATTCAAAATTGTGTTTGATTAGTTTGAGAACAAAACAACATGGCTGCCGGTTACTAAAAATAGCACATAGGAGTAAATTGCTGTTTTTGCAAATAACTCAAAAATCGTTACAGATATCAAAGATCTTTTAATAGTAAAAGTGATCAGCATGACAAGATCTACCTGCCTGGCAACGCTGAAGAAAATCTGAATACCCTTTTTTTAGTTATTGTCCCTTTTCCGTAAAATTTTCAAAATTTGAATATTTTTTTTAACTATAAAAGATAGAGGTCAACTTTAAATTGCAAAAAATGTTAAGCATATTAAGATCTACCCACCTGGAAATTTTGAAGAAAATGTAAATACCGTTTAGGAGTTATTGCCCTATATTTGTCAAATTTCGTATTTTTCTACATTTTGCCTTGTATTTCAAAACGATTTGAGATAGAGGTTAAGTTTTAAATACAGAAATGTTTATCCTGCTAAGGACTACATTTTATCATCATGATTGAAATTGTCTGACATGCTCGCATCTAATCCAGATGGCTGCCAGCGGGACGCTATGGGAAAACACTTACAAAGATCTTCTCCAATTGGAACTATACTTGGTCACAGCTGTCCTTGGTCGGTCTCCTTTAAAAATATGTCTGGCAAGTCCGCATCAGATCCATGATGGCCTCCAACAGGGAATATAGTTTAACATAATGGGAAAGCATTCAAAGATCTTCTCCTACAAAGCTACATAGCCAGTTAGAACAAAAAGTGGACACAACAGTCATTTGGTGGTCCCTTTTGAACGATGCGTTTGGGATGTCTGTGCCTCATCCAAGAAGTCGCGAGCAGTGAACATAGAGCCCTATGGGAAATGCATTGAAAGATTTCTCCTATGACACATTGGGCAATATTTCATCGAGTTCTTTTCATATAAGTGTAACGTGCAACAGGTCTACCGAGCGGTCTATTATGTATTTTGGGTTACACTCAGAAATCCAAAGAGCCATCGGTATATATTAACGTCTCGATATCAACGCTAATATATACAACAAACAATGTATCTAAGAACAATATTTCTATCTACTTTAAAGTTATATATATACAAGTTCCTAACTAAATGTTCTCTGTCTATATGTACAAATACTCTGTTTTTATGTTGGCTATATGCTCACTGCTTATAGTCAATAAACCTTTATCCAAAATAATTTATCCCTAACCTATACAACACAACTATACTACTCATAATAACCAAACTATCTTCTAAGATCAAAGTTTATAAGCGCAATGCTTATAAACCTTTGTCTTATATATATTCACTCTCTATCTCCTATATCCCTGTATCCCTATGTATATATATCTATAATCTCAATGATTATAGACCTAGTTTATAAGCCCGATGCTTACGAACCCTTATCTTTAATCCCTATCTTTAGCAATAAATCTGTCTATAGTCTCTATGACTATAAGTCTACTTTATAAGCCCAATGCTTATAAACCCTTGTCCTATATTCTAATATGGCTTCCTGTATTAGCTTTGTAAATAGAGTCATGTTATAATACCAATATAACACTCTTAGCACATGCGCAAAAGATGCATAGTTTCTGTTGCATATTTTGAATCTATTTTTCATTTTAACTGTCAAAATCATCTACCATCCACTAACAACTTTTTAATTAAATTTGTTTCCGAAATTCATTATGGAATTTTTTTACTTGAAAAGGCAATGTTCGGGACAAACTTGTGACGTCACAAATAACATCGTAATGTCCGGTTCGTAAGCAG
>MJUU01015540.1:0-11232 GCA_002080025.1 Modiolus philippinarum | reverse complement strand
TGACTTTTGTCCTTGACCTCAATTTCACGGTCTAGTGGCCACGTTAAGTTTTTCTGCTTAAGTCCATTTCTCAATAACTAGAAGTGGTAGGCTGATAATATTTGGAATGTAGGTTGGTAATATTTGGTATCTAGGTTGGTCTTGGGTAGTACATGTCAGTCTGGCAGGTGACTTTTGTCCTTGACCTCAATTTCGCGGTCTAGTGGCCTCATTAAGTTTTTCTGCTTAAGTCAATTTCTCAAGAACTAGAAGTGGCAGGTTGATAATATTTGGTATGTAGGTTGGTCTTGGGAAGTACATGTCAGTCTGGCAGGTGACTTTTGTCCTTGACCTCAATTTCACAGTCTAGTGAGCATGTTCACTTTTCTGATTAGTTCACTTAGATTTTACATCAATTTAGAGTCCAGCAGGGACAGGCGAGACATCCTTTAGGGTCATCACTTGTTTGAAATAAACAACATCAAGATGTAGACAGGAATAAAAGCCCTGTCCTTAATAAACTGGAGTTTTCTGTGTATCGTGTGTATTTTTGTCACATCTACATTCACTCCATATCCTCTTCATATTTTTTAAAGTATTTAATATACAGGAAACCGAAACTTTTACAGAAAAATCTTCTTTTTTTTTTTGTAGAAAGGGCATGGGGTGAAATTGGGTACCTGGCGAGAATGGATTCTCAGCCAGTAGTGTTTTATGCCTTCATAGACAATAAATTAGAGGCATGTCAATTTACCCATGTACCTCCATCCATCAGATGTATGCTATTACAACTCTTTTAATTTTGAAGTTTTGGTTTTATCTTTACTGAAGAGACAATTTACATGTATATTGGTCATGGACATCTCAGACACCTGCACAATACAATTAAACCTCATATTTGCATTTTTAGTATTTACATTTTAGTCATACTTAATTATATAAATGCTTAATTAATTAACTATATTGACTAATTACAAAGAAGCATATGAATATACAGGTAATTGTAAAGAAAACATGACTGTGGGGGTCTACCTAGCTAAGTATGATTCAAAATGACTTGCTAATGTATATAATGGATAATGTTTTAGAATCAATGAAGCAAATGCTTTGATTAAACTTTTGTCGAAATCGTGATGAATGGACAATCTTCCTAATGATACCTGATTAATGGTTTTACCTTAGTTTTTACCATAAATTATGTATCATATTTAGTCTTCCTGAATACTTAAAGGTTCACTTTGGCATGGATTATCTGTAGCAATACTTACAATAGAGTTAAAGTAATACGAGTAGACCATAGATACATATTTAAGGCTAATGAGTTACAGGAGTTTAACTACTCAGGTTTTTTTTCTATTTTTGTGTCAGATTATGGAACTCCTCTTATCTTATACACTATAGCTATATGCCTTTCTTTTCTAAATGTGATTTCATACATTTTCAATATATTTTGTTGAACCCATAATGAATTCCTTCAAGGCATTTTAAAAGAGGGTCCTAAGAGGGTCTGTGTACGATGTGTGGAAAATAAGAAATTGCCTTGTATGATGTACAAAAATATCCCTAATAGTTGAAGTTGGTGTTTATGTTATCTGTTGCATGTTTTGTACCAATGTATTGGAAATAATAAAGGTCTTATGTAATGTACCAAAAAATAAAAATGTTCATGTGCATTGTGTGAAAATAACCTTACCACCCTATTGATATTTTTTGATCATTAAAATCAGTGAAAAAACTATTGCTAAAAAGGTTTCGTTTTCAACTAAGGCAAAATAAAAAAAAGTACATTAGCTTCTCAGGCCCCTGCCTTATCCCTTTTCTTGGAACTAATTTTGCCTTTTTATTAAAGTTTCAAATAAAAAAAAATTAAAAATAACCTGACTCGTCACTTTTTTAGCATTTCAGAAATGTAAAAAGATGCCTCATCATAATTTTTAACCAATAAAAATAAAAATCTTCTTTCTCCCTCCCTGCCTCATCATTTTATCTGAAAAATGGCCTGAGAATCTAATCATTATTTTTGTATGGCCTAAGTTTACCAAAGCTCATATCTGAAAAATTGATGATCTGTCTATCAAATTTATTTGCTTTAAAATTTGTGTTTCAATTGAACTATAATTTCATTGTGTTTAGAATTCTAAGCCTGAGTAGTAGAAAAATACCTTAAACATAGCTTTTTGTGATTTATAAGTATTTTAGGGAGATAAAAACAGTTTATCTTGAGTGTTTATTTTTCTTAAACTGATTCTCTGATCAATTCTGTGATTTTCAACATGACTGCTTCAGCCTTGTGACATCCCATATTGTGTCAAAAGATGTATCAATAAAGAACCTAATTAAAATGATATGTATTCCAGGAATGCCAAAGAAACATATGTCAAACTGAGAAAAGAGAGAGATTATCATCGGATGCATCATAAGAGAGTGGTACAGGAGAAGAATAAACTGATTAATGATATAAAGAGGTAATGAGATATGAATATAAAAACCTTATTGAATAAAGTATTTGTAATTTGTTTGAAAATTTCCTTTTATCCACAGTGCCTGATAATGTTAGGATCACCAAACAAAAATATCCAATCAATGTCAAGATGACATTGGCAAGTTGTTTTATGCATTGGAACTACTTCTCTGTGTGATGCGTCAGATTATGAATCCATATTTTGTAAAATTGCACACTAATAATGGCAATAAAAAGCACATTGTCTAAAAATCAACTTATTTGTTTATTTTTCAACTTTATTTTAGTTTTATCTAAAGTTATATATATATATCATTTCATGATCGAATTACCGATTAAAGGAATAAAGGATATTTTTTTTCTTTTTAATTCAGACTTAGTTATATCATAACACATGAAGCTCTTCCTAACATGCCCACATGATACTGGCTGTAATTATGAAAATTAAAATGTTGTATATTCAATATGTATAGGTACATGTAGTGTAATGTCAGTCGTCAGTTTTCTGGGCAACTTTTCACTTATACAAATTGAAATTTATGCACGATTTAATATAGAGCTGGACACCGCAAATGATAAAATACCATGATACACTATGGTAGTGTGCAATAGATGTAACAGTCATTGCAAAAACTGTGTACCACAGAACAGTTTGTTGTTATATAAAGTAAGTGAGAACCGACCCATCAGTCCAAAATACAGTCTCTATTGTACTCCCTTTGAATGAAGATTTGCTTAAAAAGGATCACCTCCTTTGTCCATCCCATTTCATATCTGGAAGCAAAAATTTTGTACCTATAATTATTTTACTTTGCATGTAGTTTAATCATCCAGAAGTTGAACTCATTAATACATATTTCTGCATGGAGAACATTGTTATATTGCTGATCCTAAAACAAATAAGGAAATGGCGATAGGCAAGAGCCCAAATGTTTAAGAACAATGTATTTGCCCCACAGTCAACTGGTAAAATGAATTTATGATGAGCAATTTTACATTTCAATTGACTTAATATATGACAATAAAGAAAATATATATTCCATGGTTTAGTGGTAATAAGATGTACCTCTAATGATATACTGATCAATGGCTTTCATAGATATATTACTCTTTTGTTGGTACTTAAATTCATGGTTTTAAATTCTATGCATTAAAACTCAAGGAAAAAATGCATTTCGTTTGGGACTTTATTTCATGGTTTTAGCGCACCACAAAATCAGTGATAATTGTAACCCTACATCCCATGAGCAATAGTACTTTCATAGTTTTCTAATTAAGTATTACATCCATCTTTCTAGAGCTGAGTATCGTGAGGAATCTCACGATACGATACGTATCCTGATATCTGCTTGCGATACAATACTATAACAATAGGTATCATGGTATTGTAAATCTTGTTTTGTTGACATAAATTCAGCAGATATCAAGACTATGATATGCATTTTACATGTTTTGGGGCCATTTAGGGCTTGCTATAATGGTGTGAGGTTCCTCACTGTGTTGAAGACCATACGGTGACCCCTAGATGTTTTGTTTTGGGTTGTTTTAACGTGGATACGGGATGTTGTCTCCCTGACATTTACCCCATTTCCTTTCTTTTTCATATTGTACAATTGTTTTAATATTTGAGCCATGTATCTGTCATAATTGTAATTAAATACTAGTAATATATCAACTTATAACCCGTGGGAGCATTCACAATGATAATTTTGTTTACATCTATGAGTTCCGCCATATTGGTACCAATAAAACACAGATCGGATCAGGTCCGGTTGTATAAAGGGTGCATAACACAGTTTTATTTGCAACGTTGCACTAGTAGGGGCAATTCAAAAATCCCCCCTTTCCAATGCATGCATCTCATGTTTCAACCTATGATATCTATATACCAATGGAAAGCTAAAATGATGAATTTTGCTATGAATTAAAGTTCATGTCATATTTCATTTCACATTAAATAGTGTAGAAGCCTGAAATCTGTGCACAAAATAGCAATTTACACCCCAAAATAGGTCAAAATTAAGCTATTTCAGTGAGAAACAGCACACAGCTGGAAAGAATTCAGCATTTCCTTTTTTCATTCATTTCGAAGGGCTTGATTTGAATTTTAAAATGAGTGCACTTTCAGGGTACGATCGCTGTCTTCCAAAAAAGTTAAGCACCTTGAAGTCAAAGTTGAAAATTTTCCACATGTATATACAGGATGTTTTGACGGTTGTCTCCCTTTAGTCAGTGTGCAAATAAAACAATTTTGAAAATTGTAAATTGCTTCAAATTGGGTTCATTTAGCAGGAAAGACCTTCTTTGACGACATTAATATGAAAAACTTGTAGATTTTATATCCATTTTACATAAATAACAGGGTATCCCCTACCCGTCATGTGACTTGCTAGGGAAAAACCCATTGTATTATTTACGAAACTGTGTTATGCATCCAAAACAAAGCCGTTTTTTATATCAGGATTTCAGACCAACGATACCATATGGGAATCGTCATCACTTTGGATCGATATAATCGATGAATTGTTACCCCTCTACACCTTTCTCACTACCACCCCTAATGATATAGCTGATGTATACTGATTTTTGTCTCTCTCTCTCTAGGTTAAAGAGACATTACCAGCAGTATGAACCCACCTTACAACAACTGAAGAAGAAATATGAAGTAGCAATGAAGGAAAAAATGTTGTCCAAATTGGAAAAGGATAGAGCTGTCGGCCAAGTCTCTGGATTACAGAATACATTGAAGAGTATGGAGTCATTTAAAGGAGGATCAGCCAAATTATCACAGGGTATTAGTCAATAATTATCAACATTGGGCCATTCCAAGTGTCTAAAAATTAGGGTTGAAGGGGTCAATGATTTGTTACCTCTTAGAAGGCCAAAAATACACCTTTTACATATAAGGTGATGCATGCAGCCATAGCAGTATATTGTAACCCTGTCCATGCACTTAGTTGCACTCATGACACCTAGGCTNTATTTTTTGGAATTCTACCTAGCAACCATACTTAAAATGTTTTTGTAGTTTAGGACGAACATTTTCATCAATTGGATTTCAAAAATATTTGATTCCAATTTTGGTTAATTTCCTGAAAGTCTCAAAGACCACTTATTTTTTGGAATTCTACTTAGCAACCATATATCCTAGAATTCTTTTAGTAACAATAATGACTATCAATAGGTAGATTTCAAAGATAATGAAAAAAATTATGCCAAGGGTGTATTACAACTGTTTTCTGTGTCAAACAGGGAGTGCGGGGATAGCTGTCCTTTCCGACAACATCTAGTTTTTTATTGATATTAAAATCCAAAATAGGATTGTTATCAATGACAAACATGACAAATACAAACAAGGAAGAAAAAAAAAATAAACATTATACAGATTTTAGTACATTATATGAGCAATAGTACTTTCATAGTTTTCTAATTAAGTATTACATCCACTTTTCTAGAGCTGAGTATCATGGGGAATCTCACGATACGATATACATATCCTGATATCTGCTTGCGATACAATACTATCACAATACGTATCATGGTATTGTAAATCTTGTTTTGTTGACATAAATTCAGCAGATATCAAGTCTATGATATGCATTTTACATGTTTTGGGGCCATTTAGGGCTTGCTATAATGGTGTGAGGTTCCTCACTGTGTTGAAGACCGTACGGTGACCCCTAGATGTTTTGTTTTCGGTTGTTTTAACCTGGATATGGGATGTTGTCTCCCTGACATTTACCCCATTTCCTTTCTTTTTCATATTGTACAATTGTTTTAATATTTGAGCCATGTATCTGTCATAATTGTAATTAAATATTAGTAATATATCAACTTATAAACCGTGGGAGCATTCACAGTGATAATTTTGTTTACATCTACGAGTTCCGCCATATTGGTACCAATAAAACACAGAGCGGATCAGGTCTGGTTGTATAAAACAAAGCTGTTTTCTGTATCAGGATTCCAGACCAACGATACGATATGAGAATCGTCATCACTTTGGATCGATATAATCAATGAATTGTTACCCCTCTACACCTTTTTCACTACCCCCCCTAATGATATAGCTGATGTATTCTGATTTTCGTCTCTCTCTCTCTAGGTTAAAGAGACATTACCAGCAGTATGAACCCACTCTACAACAACTGAAGAAGAAATATGAAGTAGCAATGAAGGAAAAAATGTTGTCCAAATTGGAAAAGGATAGAGCTGTCGGCCAAGTCTCTGGATTACAAAATACATTGAAGAGTATGGAGTCATTCNCATAAGACTCAGGACAAGTTCGATTTGGGGTTTGGATGTCCAAGGGGTTCTGGAGTTATGCCTTTGAAACTTCGAAATTTTGTGAAACCTGGCTGGGTATCAGGTAATGCACCATTACCTTTTTTGTGAGATATCCTGATTTCTCAAAATACAACAGTAAATGACAAAATACACTAGATACAACTTAATTCCCATACTTAAAGCTATAATAATATTATCTGAAAAATAATTGTAATTGATATCCCACAAAATTGAATAAATCCACAGCATCCACAGCTAAATCTCCATGTATTGTTACTTGCAGGACCAAATTCTAGTACAAGAAGGGGTGTGTACCAAGTAGATAGTGAAGGAAGAGGCCCAACTCAAAGGACTCTAGCCATGGAGAGAGAAGGATGCAGTGATGTTGGAAAACTACCGGCAGATTTCAAAAGATATCCAAATGTATGTTGTATTAACAATTTAATTCAAAATCAGAGAATTCTTATACTTCCTTTAATACTTAACAAAACAGTCATTACATGATGATTATTACAACATGGATATAGTAGAAACAACAAAAGTGGATTAGAAGCCCTTGAATAAGATTTATGGTAAGTAAGGAGTTTTCTCTTTCTTCAAAACTCCCATGAACATTTTTTAAATGTTGGCATTTACGAAACAGTCTGAATGAAAGTAGAAAATTTAGAGTGTTTTTTTCCTGGTATGGAAATTAATTTATTTAGTGAGATTTTAATTTTATTTTAGGACACAGAATTCCCAGTTGACACAGGAATAAATCCACAACTGGCTAATGTGAAAGGAACGAGTAGTCATTTATCAAGGACAGGTGGATTTAGACTATCTAACACATTCCAGGCACATTCACATCCTGTCAGTTGGTAAGAATTTATTTTATTCCATAAGTAGTAGATATGCTTGTTCTTGAGCAAGTGCAAGTATATTTGCTGAATTCTTTATAGAAACATCATAGAAAAGGAATGAATACAGGGAAAATGAAAGTGATTCACTTACCACATCCCTCCAATCAACCACACCCAACCATCCCAAAATCAGAATAAAAATAAGCATAAAGGACTGACCACTTACAACAGCAGAACCATGCAACTTTCCACAGTAGTATTTATTTACGCATATATGCAAAATTCAACAAAGAAGTTGAAAAATCATGTGATATGAAATTGTTGTTGTTTACAAAATTTGTTATCCCCTCACCTAACAAAGTTGGGGAGGGGATATAGCGTTTGACCCGTTCGTCCGTTTGTCTGTCCGTTCAAACTTAAAACCATATATCTTTTGAATAACAAGTCGTAGATGGACAATGTTTTGTCCAGGGATGCATCTTGAAGAGTTCTTGAGGTTGATGAATAGAATAGGTGGATTTGACCTACATTTCATGCATGAGTAACTCGGGTTAAAGTTTTTGTAAGAGTCCAGATCTGGGATACTACAACTTGTAGAGGAATAATATTTTGTATGTAGATGTGTCTTAAATAGTTATGAAGCTCCAGGTAAAAATAAGGTCACTTTGACCTACATTTCATGCATTAGTGACTTAGGTTAAAGTTTTTGTAAGAGTCCAGATCTGGGATACTACAACTTGTAGAGGAATAATATTTTGTATGTAGATGCGTCTTGTAAAGTTACGAAGCTCCAGATTCTACATTTCATGCATGAGTGACTCAGGTTTAAGTTTTTGTAAGAGTCCAGATCTGGATACTACAACTTGTAGAGGAATAATATTTTATATGTAGATGCATCTTATAAAGTTTATAAGCTCCAGATAAACATTAGGTCACTCTGACCTACATTTCATGCATGAGTGACTTACGTTTAAGTTTGTGTTACAGCTTGGATTTTAGATACTTCAACTCGTAGAAGAATAATATTTTGTATGTAGATGCGTCCTGTAAAGTTACGAAGCTCCAGATAAAAATTAGGTCACTTTGACTTACATTAGTGACTTGGGTTAAAGTTTGTGTTCCAGTTTGGATTTTAGATACTACAACTTGTAGAAGATTAATCTTTCATCAGTAGATGCATTTGCTTTAGGTATGAGGCTCCCAATTGAAATAAGGTCACTACATTTCTTGCATGACTACTTCAGATTTAAGTAACAAGCCAGATCTTGAATGGTACAACTTCCTTGAGTGCTTATAATACTAGGCAAACGTTCAATAAACGGGCGAGGGGATCAGCTGTCGTTTCCGACTGACCCTTCTCTTGTTGGTTTTTTTTTTTGTGAATCACATCTACATATAATTTAAAAAAAAACAAAATAGCACTGAAGTACCTCTGGTATGGCTAAAAGCTTGAACAAACAGCTTAAATTTTGTATTAGTTTATATTTACTGGACAAGAGACTATTATATTTATGTTTGAACTGCACTGCATCCTGCCGCACCATATGACCAGATTTCACATGCATGAATGATCCCTAAGAGAGGGATCCCAATAGTATTACACAAGACTAGAGATCAGAAAGGGTAAACTTGGAACAAAGATCTTTTCAATATACTATTGTAGAAAAGAAGCTACTGTCATTGACCTAGTTTTATGTCCCAAAGATAAATAGATGCCTTAATCATGTCTATTTGCTTAGAGGATTTATAGTTTTACAAAAATAAATCAATAGACTTAGTGATTTTTAAGACTTCAGCCAAAAAGTTGCGTTGTTTATCCACGTAATTCTTTATAAATTCATTTGAACATACTTCAAAGATATGCATTGGGTTAAGATTTTCATATTTATGAACATATAATTCTGATAGCCAAATATATCATTTCTAAGTCAAACTGCTATATCATCGTTATTGGGTAGAAATCCTACTCTGATTTTGATTAAAGTACACCTTAGGATATAATTTCTCCATAGCTACACTTCATATATTTATATTTTGTTCTCCAGTGTAAGACTTCATCCCAGAAAACCAATATTGGCAACAACAAGTGATGACCATCATTGGAAGATGTGGTCTGTACCAGGTGGAGACATTATAATGACAGGTGAAGGTCATACAGACTGGGTCTCTGGTTGTGATTTCCATCCTTCGTAAGTAGTTTTTTAAAAAACTTTGGTGTTAAGGAGGTTCGCTCCTCATGTTTTGGGATTTTTGTCAGATTTTTGGAATTCTCGGGTTTTATCAAATTAAAAGTATTATAAATTTTTGCCCATTGACCCCCTAAATTTTTTCCATAATTTCATTTTATACATCTTTGTGAGCATTCTGTGAGAATTACATTGGATTCTATTTATACTGTCACATTCATCCATGGTGAAACCTTGTTAATGTTAATCCTATAAGAAATCAGAGGAGTTCAGTTTCCCAACAAATTTTAAATCACTGAAATCTCAAAAACTAGATCATCAACCTTTCAGTTATTTTCACTTAAATTGTTGTGTCGCCTGGGAGCTTTCTGAGCTTTCTGCAATTTGGCATGGAGTATCAGTAAGGGGACCTATACCGTGTAATAGAGTTTGGGATCTCTCGCATGCCCACTTCCTGTTTGACAGAATATAGAATATTTTTTGTGTCTTGAAAATTTCTGTCACATTTTTCTCAGGACCTACAGAACCCAGCCTTCTTTAATTCAGTATGGAGTATCAGTATGAGGATCTATACTGTGTAATAAAGTTTGGGTCTCTTGCATGACCACTTCCTGTCTGACGGAACTTAGAATATTTTTGTCGATTGGTGTCACAAAAAATTTCTGTCACATTTTACTCAGGAACCACAACTCACAGCCTTCTGTAATTTAGCATTGAGTATCAGTATGGGGACCTATACCGTGTAATAGAGTTTTGAATCTCTGCCATGCCCACTTTCTGTTTGACTGAACTTAGAATATTTTTCGAGTGTTGAAAATTTCTGTCACATTTTTCTCAGACGCCACATATCTCTGCCTTCTGCAATTTGGCATGGAGTATCAGTATGGGGACCTATAATGTGTAAGAGAGTCTGGGATCTCTTGCATGCCCACTTCCTGTTTGACGTAACTTACTTTTAGTGTTATTACGCAGGCGACACATGTCTTCCATGGAAGACTTACTACTAAGTATCTTTTTTAATTTTCTAACATAAAATCATGTTTATTTAAAATCATATTCATTTTCAAATGGAGTAGCGAGCCCCTTTAACTTCCATGCGCTCAAAGGCGAGCTTTACCTTTTAGTTATAAAAATATTTATATTGGAAAAAGGTGGTATGAGGGTATAAACAAAATCCATCAGAATTTTTCAGATAGTTTGCAGACTTAAACTTCAAAAAGGGAATATCCAAAAAATTAAATAAAAATTGGGGGTCACAGACCATATAAGCTCACTATCCTTCACTGAAACTGGGGATTTTTTTTTTCAGTTGAAATGTTAAGGAAAATTCAATTTAAAAAAAAATTATTCAAATTACATCCATGAGAAATTCGAATAATTTTATAAATTGCTAGCTGTTGCATTGAACTTTCTAAAAACAAAAAGAAAAATGGTACTTGTTATGTAATTATTTCACAAAATCAAAATTTTTGTAGCG
>MJUU01015537.1:0-26744 GCA_002080025.1 Modiolus philippinarum | reverse complement strand
TATTTTCGTGCAACGTTTTTGGCGTTTTATAAATTCGTGTTTTCGTGTTTTGTGTTTTTATTCCTCGTGTTTTCGTGTCGGCATTATTCCATGTGCCTCGTTTTTGTCCATATTTTGAGCTCGTGATTCGTTTTGGATATTTAATACTTCGTGCGTGTTCATTTTTTCTGTAAAAAATCGGGACTTTGTACAATTAGAATTGTAACGGTACCGGAAAGTATCACAGAGCAAAATTTCATAGATTTTCATTGATTTTAAGAGCTTTCAGGTAAAAAAACTTTAGATAGGATCGAGTTTTCGTTGAACTACGAGCATCAATTTTCCGTGTTTCGTGATTGGCCATTTTTATCACTCGTGATTCGTTTTCGGCAATTTTTAAGCACGTTCTTTCGTGATGAGGACCCCCCTTTACCACCCCCTTTTTGGGATGCTGGGATTAACCATTTGTAACTTCGGGAAATCGGATCCCTTTTTTAGAGGCCGGGAATTCGAAATAAAATTGTCATCGGGACAAAGAAAGAGATATTTTTAGACCCGTGAAATCGTGATTTTATGGAAATTTTATTAACGGGACTGGCAAAAATTTGTTTTTTTAATCACCCCCCGCAAAACATACTATAGTTATATACAGTACTAAAATTACAGAAACTTCAGTGGGACTATTACTTCTGTACGAAATGTACAATAACTTCGATACTAAACTTGACTTTTGGTATTAAATTCAACGTAACATCGGTAGAACATGCCGAATTTACAGAAACTTAGCTGCAAAATTTACAAAAACTATATATGGAACTAAAATTACAGGACGGTTTAAGTACTAAATTTAAACAGTAATATCCGAAATGAATTGACAGTATTTACTAATACAGTAGTTTCCGAACTGAATTTACATTTACTTCGGCATTAAAATTACAGTAACTTTGGTACTAAATTTACAGTAATTTCGATATTTATTGATACATTCATTTTTTTTTCATTTCTCTTGTTTATATTTGCGCATTCAAACCTTTTTTAATCTTATAAATGAGAAGGATTCAAAGTCGGCTAAAATTAGCAAGGTCTTTTATTACAACTGGTTATTGAAAATTATGCAATATTTTATAAATATCTGTTATTCTCCCTCGTATCTATCTGTATCGACCAATACGATACTGTATAAATAAATAAACACCGTAATGTACCTGACATTTTAAAGTATTATAACAGCACTAACAGTTCCAAAATTTTTCACCGGTCTTTTTATACTGTCTGGACAATTTCTAAAATATCTAGACTGACCATTTATAAATATATTTCTATTGAAAACAGACCCATCACGATAACATTGATCTCAATAACATTTCGACGCCGTCCATTTTTCAATCATGACGTTACTAACGAGGCACGTCATTGCTCCCGCAATCCGCTAGAGGCGTTGAATTACGTACACTTCGCCTTAAAAAATAATAAAAATCAGTCCAATAGATGATATCCAGGTTCATGGTCTGCACTCCCTTATTTGTCACTTTATAAGAGTTATCTTTCTTGGGTGTGGACAAACAAAAATCCCAAAAACTCCAAAGTAAGTGTTTTATTCACACAGCAAAATGAATTAAACTTTTAGTGAATTTTTTTATTGACCAATGAATCTCAGAAATCATCTGATAATAAAAAATTATGTCATACTATCAATAATTTTACTTAAAAACCATGGAATCAGTTGCCTGTCACTGACATAATTATTTTATTTCCGTAGAGCGAGCTAACCTGTATAGAAATGGTTCGAAATATTTCCGTACTGTTGCTTCAAATGTTGACAACTTTGAATTTCTCAGAAATATTTCAGTTTTTATGAAATTCACATCAGAAAATTTCTGTTTTCCTTAGTGCTCAGTACAATTGGGAATGGGGAACCAGGAAATATCAATACCGGGATCAGTCTAAAAGTCCAAATTAGGGAGTGCAGACCTTGAACTTGGATATGGTCAATTATGGACGAGTTTTTAAATCATTTCTAAATATCATAGTGATTACTAATGGGAAGGAGAGTTTGGAGCGTCATTAAACAAGTTTAAATAACCATTTCTTTATAAATGTCTGTACCAAGTCAGGACAGTGTTTTATTAGTTCTATGTTTTCTGTGTTGTTTAATATATCAATTCCACTAGTGGAGCAGGACATGCTTACCCTTCCGGAGCACCTGATGTCACTCCCGGTTTCATGGGAGGTCAAACTATGAGCGCCTTTGTTCTGAATGTCGTCTTTTTTGTCTCCGTGCACTGTGGCTGTCTAACGTCCTTGTTTTGCCATGTTTTTGGACTTCGATTTTTTTAATCATCACTTCCCTTGTTCCTTCGGCATTCTACTGCCGTTGTTCCAATGTTCTTTTGAGTTTGTCTTTATCAGTGATGTTTGTGATACAGATGTATTGTTGTGATATCTGTATACAAAGGCCTCATGGCGAATTCAAGATAGAGAACAACAATAAAAGCGTTGATCAATTGCTTAAGGATGGTCACTCCTCAGGTTTTTGAAACTGTCTCGGACTTTCGGAATTCTCTTATTTTATCCATCATGATGCATTAGAAAATTTTGCACACCGACACTCTCTTTTTGTTTCAGAATATGATTGTATACATTTTCAATAGACTTTTAACAGAACTTGATGAAATTCTTGATATTCCTTCACTGCATTTCAAAAGTTGATTGCCTTAATACAAAGTGAGTGAAGAGTCTAGAGAAGTTCGGTTTCCCGCCAAAATTTCAGGTGTTTATATATCCAAAACGGTCGCACTGACCTATCAATATTTTTTGCTTAAAATGATGTATGGTCGATATTCTAATAAATAAAACAAAATAGTTTTAAATCATTGATATAACAAACTTAAGGAGTGACCCTCCTTAATTTACCATGTTTTTGTACAGACTTTGTCCATATTCTTTCATTGTTTATAAATATATGTTTTTCAAACTTTAACATTGATCTTGTTTAAGGGTAAGAGAAGTAACATGTAAAATCAAATTCACTTGGTTTTGCCTTAGAGTGGGTAAATTCTATAAATTCATTGATCAATTAACCAGCAGATTTTTTCACAATCTCATTTTTACCTTGTCCTGGGATGAATATTTCCCTGTCTGACTATCTGTCGGTGAGAAATACTGTAGTTGCGTTGACACTTCTGCAATGGAAAGAGAGGTTGGTATCGCCATTAATCGGACTTCCTCTCGTATAATATTTAACCCATCATTTCATTTGAAATGCCTGTACCAAGCCAGGACCATTGGACCTGACAATTTTTCCAGTGGCACCTGTCTTGTGTATTTGCCATTTGAAGTTTGATTCTTGACAATTCCGATTGGTAATTTTGTTAATACCTCATTTACATAACTGAAAACATATTCAGGCTGTATATTGTCGAAAAATAAATAATTAAATAAAAATTTAAAAAAATAAAGAAAAAATGTCCAGTTTTCTCAATAGTATTTTTCAGAAAATAAGTATGGGGATGTGCAAAATAGAACTGAACAGTCTGACCTGACCTTTACTGGCTATTATTTATTGTTTATTTATACCAAAATTGTCACAATAAGCTCCGATAAACACGTGTAAAAACTTAAATATAGCCTTTGCATTTGTATTATGTAATTTGACTATTTGATCATTTTTATCATAACAGACTGAACCCAATGATCACTTTACATTTAGATCATATTGGTTATTTGTTCTCTATCAGTTTTCAAACATCTTTGAGTTTCTGGTCTTCCAAATGTTTAAATTTTATCTGCACTGATGAGACATAAGTTGTCGAAATGCGCATATGCAGAAAGTAAATTCACAGTAACTTCGGTATTTAGTTATTATTTACACATATTTCGGTATATGGATTTCCAAATATTTTGATTTAATCTGCACTGAAGAGACATAAGTTGTCGAAATGCGCATATGCAGAATCCAAATTAACACCAACTTCGGTTTTTTGTTATTTATTACCACTGAGCCGATTCCTCTGCTGGTGGACTGTTAGTCCTCGAAGGTATCCACAAACCCAGTAACCAGTATTATGGTGCCGGCCCGAAAACCGATTTTATCTAGAAACTAGAAATATCTAAATTTTACAAATTTTGTTCAAAACTAAGGAGTATATCCCTCTTGCATAGCTCTGTCCTTAACTGATTTTGGCTTTTTGATTTAGGTCTTAGTAGTCATTTGTTCTCTATCAGTCTTTACACATATTTAGGTATATATTCCAAATATTTTGATTAAATCTGCACTAAGAGACATATCCTTTCGTAAACTATTTAATACAGGTGTTTGTCTTTTATTGCAGTGTGGAGTTCGTAAAACAATCCCATCGGTAGAGATGTATGCCCTTTAATTGTCTTAGATATGGTGTACTTGTACATGAGATAACATCTCATATGTACACTTTGTTCAATTACTATTATATAAAATTAAGTAAATCCTGAAACCGAAGGATTTACTTCCTCTATCGTAGTTTTTTAGCTATATTTGATATTACTGATTATTCGGATTTTCGTTTGGTTTTGTGCGTTTTAAACATTTTTTGAAATTATGGATTTCCTTTGCTTGGGTTCTGGTGCTGCTGGCGGGGAGTGAGTTTCCGAGATGGCCATACAGCTCATTGAAATTATTGCAGTTGGTCTAATGTTCATTACTCAATATCCTTTCGTAAAATGAAAAAAAAAAGTTGTCGAAATGCGCATGTGCAGAATCAAAATTAACAGCAACTTCGTAATTTTCTTATTTAGAATTCTAATGCAACATTTATATAACGAAGAAATAAGAAAAAGAAGGGAAACGTGGAATGTGTCAAAGAGACAACGACCCTAAGGGGAGCAATAACAACTCAAAGCCACCATAAGATCTTCAATGAACGGTGAGGAAACCCCATATCCAACGGTAGGTCGGAGTTGGCCCCTAAATAAAAGAGTAATCAAGTTCAGCGAAATAAGCATCTTCCTAGATTCCGATAGACATAAAGTGAACTAACTAGAAAACAGACAAGACACACAAAGGCTTAATAAATTTCCTGACTTAGGACAGGCGCAAACCTGCTGCGGCGGGGTTAAACTAGTTTTATTGGGCCCAAACCTTCCCCCTATAGCCAATGTGATAAATAAAAAAACGATCGTAACAACAGTAAAATTCAGTTGGCAACAGGACTGAGTCAACTGTGAAAAATGAAACTGAAAGAACTAAATATACGGACATAAACATAAAATCACAAGAGACTACTAGCAGTTAACTGACATGCCAGCTCCAGACCCATTACCAACTGACAAATTAAGTTATGTACCCTCAGTATACAGCTTCCATCAAGATCCCTTCCTATGAGGAGTTAAGCATAATGATTTCATGTATATACCGGAATACATAATCCGTGTCCATGCAATACTGATTTTAGAAATTTAGAATGTGTTTAGTTAAAATGCAAAGGCCCTATCAAAAAATCAATGTTATTACCAAAGAAGGCCATACGTAATGACTTGACGACAATACCGTAATTATAACCCTTATGAATTAGACGATTTAAAGGTTTTATAAGTTTGTTAGGCAAGTGTAAGTATTTTTTACTTTTATGTAAAACATTACCATAAAATAATGGGTGTGAAATGCCAGCCTTGATAAGATGTTTACAGGTTGCATTGTATTTACGAACTAAGTCTTTATATCGATGATAAAATTTAGTAAAGGTTTTAACTAGTTTATGATAACGAAAACCTTGATGTAATAGTTTTTCAGTTATGAAAAGATTCCGTTCATTAAAATCGCAAACTTTATTACATACTCGAGCAAATCGAACAAGTTGAGATATGTAAACACCATATGATGGCGCTAATGGAACATCACCGTCCAGAAATGGATAATTAACTATGGGAAAAGAAAAATCGTCCCTTTTATCATAAATTTTAGTGTCTAATTTACCATTCGTTATATCAAAATTGATGTCTAAGAACGGACAATGATGATTATTAGAATTGGCTTTATTCAAAGTAAGTTCTTTAGGGTAGATGTCCTTATAATACGTATTGAAGTCGTCATTATTCAAAGTTAAAATATCATCCAAATATCGGAAAGTATTGTTAAACTTTTCAATTAAATGCTGTTTAGATGGGTCTTTGCTGATGTTGGTCATAAACTAAGATTCGTAGCAGTACAAAAAGAGGCCCGCTATAAGTGGTGCACAATTGGTACCCATAGGAATTCCTATTACCTGGCGATAAATAAAGTTACCGAAACGAATGAATATATTGTCAAGTAAAAATTCAAGTGCTGAAATCATATCAAAAGATGGTCTTGATTGATTAAAACTGACCCTCAATTCCACACCGAGACAAAGTAGGTCCCCTGTTTAGTCTGCTTCCTAATATTGTTACAAATTCACGAGTTGAATATAGAACATGAAATTGATTTGTTGCATTAGAATCGCAATAACAGTACATCATTTAAATACCCGAGGGCGTCAATCTTGATTTGACAGTCAAGATATCCGTTTACAGACTCTGTTTACACACTATTTTATAACGCCAAGTTTTCTTACATTCGACTTGATGAGTGCCCTGTGTTTGTCCATATGTTGTAGTTGTCCACTAGCTTAAGACACTAGTGCTTTTGTCGGGCAAAGGATGACAGTGATTGTAAGAGCACTTTGCCAGTTTAATTGATGTTTGTTGACAATCCCGCACCCATGACCAAGAAAGACATGGATGTAGCGTTGCTCGACAATTAGCAAAGAATTCCGCTTAAACCGGTGCTAGGGGCCGTCCTGAACTTGCTATGAGGAATGAGCAAAGCTCATTGTTGAAGGCCTCATGGTGACTTCAAGATGAAGAACAACAATAAAAGCGTTGTTCCTTTGCTTGTTTTTTACCATGTATTTGTAGAGCCTTTGTCTCATGTGCATTTACTCCATATCCTTTTATTCACCATCCGCTACGCATCGCCTATAAACTGCATTTTGACCGTCAAATGTACGCCCTCGGGTATTCAAATAATGTACTGTTATTGCTTAATTCACATCTGAAAATGGTCCTGTTATGTCACATTGATGCATGTTTATTGGGATGAAATTTGATTAGGAAATTCTTTAAAATACAATAATTCTATAGATATTTATGTTGTAATACATTTGTATAAGGTACAAAATAAGTATGTAATTGCTTATTTTTATGTTTTAACTGGCATAAAACAGGTTGGGGTTAAGCCCAATTGGGATACTATATACAAATTGGGATATATGATTAGTTATTTTTTTAATTATATTTAAGGGGTTTAATGTCGCATCATCATACATGAAAATAAAAATTTATAGGGTTAAAGCTTTCGGGGGATATACTTCTGTTGTCAAAAGGGTGCTGCAAATTTTCTGCAGATCGATTTTTGATTAAAAAATCAGTCGCTTTGATTTTGAGATAACTTAAGCTTTAGGAAAGTAACAACCGTTCTTTGCCGCTTCTCTCAAAGAAAGCTCTATCGGCATTCGAATTAAGCAAACTTTGGTAGCTTGAGGAAGATAGTTTTTTGATTATCAAAGAAATGAAGTAGGAAAAAAAGGGTCAAATTAAAATGACTTTTGATTTCTTTCAGAGTTTTCTCCCGTTGACCACGCAATGAAAGTTGGATGAAGCGGTGATGTTTTAAACTTCATCAGCTTTGCATATTTTTTACAAACTAGACTTCAGTTCAATTAAATTGTATTTTAACAGACGTCTCGCGTCTCTTTCCTTGAAAATCGTGATCATCTTTAATTTTGACAGAATAAAACGTATGATTTCACGTTCTTAAAATGTCTCTGCTGATGAAATGCAGAAGTATCGAGAGGATGATGATATATCATTTGATGCCTTAAATCATTAAGTTTCTCAAGTTTTTTGTTTCATTACGCGCCATAGAAATGCGAAGAAATAATCCATAAAAAACTGACCAAGTATCCAAATTGGGATATAATGATATATCCCAATTGGGATATATTATCCCAATTAAGCTTATCCTCAACCTGTAAAAATGGCAATAGATTCGTTTCTTCGTTTGACATTTGTATATTCATATTATGTAAAAAATGAAACAATACAGTGCAAAGTTTAACGCATATTCAGAGAAGACACTAGAAATTAAATCTATAAGAAGTCAAAGTCAAAAGACCACATACCCAAACACATTACAAATTATGATAGCCGTCAACCACGGTACATGTATGTTAAAATTTACATGTACTTTCATCCGTTTTTTTCTGGTATAATATTACTTTTTTAATGGTATTGATATTAACTGACAGGTTATCATCATTCTTAAAATTTACATATGACTTCCAAATTTAATAAATAATGTGATACTTACATGCAACTAGTGTTGAAATACAAGACTTCTGAGTCGTGTTCGAACCGAATACAAGTTCTGATACTATACGAAAGAAATCAGTACATCAATACATTCAGAGTGAATCACTTATTTATGAATATTGTTGAGCTAAGGGTGGTTTATACTGGTTAATTGTTTTTCGTCGACTAAGATTTAATTAAATAATTGTTATGTAGGAACAATTATGAGTACATGTATAAACTTCAATTCATGTGTTATATATTTGTTTTAATAGGTCAAGAATTCAGTCAGTTAACCTAACTGGTATTTGAGGAGATCATGTGCGCCTTCAATTACACAAGAGTTCCTATCTCGAAAGTCCCGTATTTAGTTTATTATGCAGGTAGTAGTGAGTTGAAATATTTCTTCTCTTTATATAGTAAAATTTCTGTGTTCAACATTTTGAATTCGAAACTTTGCTATCGAGAGTGAAGAATTATTTTTAATTCACGACCTATCTGAAAGATTTTCTCTCATGAAAATTGTGTAAAATTTGAAAAATATACAATGGCGGGAATCTCTCGAAAGTTTAACCAATGCCCGTTGGTTAAAAAGCCGCGTGCACTGTTCACAAACGGCTATGAAATTTTCCCTATGTTTAGTCACCGAATAGATTATTCATTTTTATCGGCATTTGAAAACTTTATACAACCTTTAATAAATGTAAATTAATTCTAACAATTGAAACATGTATTATTCATTTATTCACAATTATGCTGACTTTTTTTTATGAAAAGGGTATTTTTTGTGACTTAAACATGTGGTTTTACGCAATATCACTTTAATTTTATCGTATTCTGTTTTAGCCATTTTTATTATGCTTCGAACTGACATCTCGGTTTTTGTTTTATACAGGGCTCAGTCATCGATACAAAGTTCGGACCAGCCTTACCAATTTTGATATTTGGCAGTCTTGGACTAATTGCTGGTTTGTTGGCAATGTTTCTGCCTGATACAACGTGTTTAAGTTTACCCGAGTCGGTACAAGACGCAAAACAGATAGTTCGGTATGCGATAATATTTTTAAATCTGATTTTTTCTATTTCAGTATAAGGGACATTTTAAGTACTGGTCGAAATTTTCATTTGCTACCTCAAATCAAAATCATACTACAACAAACATTCTGTTATGAACATGGCTCTTAATGGTAAAGGGAATCAGGAATCAAGTAATCATTCGGGCTTGGTACATGTAGTCAATGATCAATAATTAGTTAATGATGATAGGGCTATTTAAGTTTTTTTTCACCAGATCTTTTTCAAAATAATCAAATATCGTTGAAAAATACCCCGAAATTAATAATAATCTTGTACTAAAAAAGCCCATGGGAAAACTCATCATAAGCCAAAAATCTTTTGTTTACATTAATGCCAATGGCAGGGTGACTTGAAGAAGAGATTACATTTTGTTGAAAATGTACCTACCCTCGGTTTCCAGGTGTAAACGACAAGGAGCAGTGTAGCTCCTTGGGCGTTGGGTCATACTTTGCCTCTGATATTATGACTTGAATTCCTTGAAAACTACACAGACTTCTGATTACAACGAACATCAAACAAAAAATACAACACCCACGGAAAAATGTTTGTCTGTGGAACTGGAATAGGGTCTGTAAGTCTCGTTGAATTTTGGAACTTCCGGGTTCAATTGTTGTACCCGGAAGTTTCATTTTGCACGATATGATATGACGTTCTGAACAAAAATCTAACGTCATAATCCTGAAACGTCATATTTTGGCGGGAAACGTTTTCAGATTTAAATTTTATCGTGAATTCTCGGCGTCACATGATGAGACTTACAGACCATATTGGTACATCTGGTGACGTTTTTTATACAACTTTTATGTACCAAACAAAATAACATCCAAATGAAGCGACTATAAATACATATATTACGTTTTTTGGCAGGCATTTAATAGCTTTTTCTTAATAGTTTTTTCTCTCCTTCATTAATATGGCTGTCGAGTTGTTGTCAACCTGGTAAGCTAAAACCACTTAAATAAAGTTGGATTTTCTTAATGAATACCGAAGCAAGGGCAGAAAATCGTACATGCAGAATGCATGGCAATATAAAGATTTCAAACAGACAGAGAGCGTAAACGACGAAGACGAAACAAACAGTACATAAAATAAAAGCCATAAAATATAAAGCACTTACATTGTGAACCCCTAAAACACCTTGTCATCAGGTGCCCCAGAATGATAAGTATGACCTGCTTCACATGTGACATTGAAGTAATGAAAATTAATACAGTTCTTCTAAAATTGGGTTAGCCTGATATATGGTCATGAAATTTTGATGACATCATGGTGGAGTATTGATTAGATTCAATTGTCTAGAAATCCAAGGAGACATAATGAATGGAAGTCAATATTTTTTTGTAATTTCAGCCTTATTAAATTGCTTAACTGTGGTGGTTTTGTGGGCCAACGACTTTTATAACCGTCATTTTAAATCTGTTCGAACTGTTCACATAGTTCAATCCATGAGACAATGGACAGTTCTTTAATATGAACCATTTCAATTACATGTACATGTATATCTCAAAACAACGGCAGTAGAATTCCAAGTGAAACAAATCACAAGACAACCATAATAACAAAGTCTAGAGAAAAGAAAAAAGGACAACATCAGTACGCTGAAGACCAAAGACATACCAAGCAAAACTAATTGCAAAAACATTACAACTACAGCCTTCAACACAAAATTACTTACAGTCAGAATGCTTCAAATACCGAGCGTGACATCAGGGATTCCGGAATAAAAGGTTAAATTTTAATTTGTTAGCAAAAAATCGAGCAAATTTAATGCAAATTCCATTTAGACACTCGCCCCTTCCAATATTAATCATACATTATGTATAAATATTTAAATTTTGTCGAAGTGAAATATCCGAGTAAACCCTACTGTTTGATAGGTTACCTTGACAGGGGATATGAGACCGTATCCCCATGGTAGCAAAATCACAATTTTTAACGCTTTTAAAGGAAAAATTATAGGACTTCGCAGAATATTATAGATTAACATATAGTTTTCATATATCAACCTGTTTCATGTTAGTTCTCCTTTATCAATTATTTCAGAAAAGACCGAAAATTTAAAATAGATGAGCATGAACTGGAGACTTTGAAAAAAGAAAATAACACAGACTGATCCTGTATAATTGGACTTCTGTATGTATTACGAAGACGCAATATATCTACGAAAGTTAGTTTAGAAATGTATTTATTCTGTTATCAAAACATCATGCATGTAATTTAATATAAAATAAATTTATATCATATATTTTTACACTATAAATGAAATAGTTTGTGTTCATTGAATTGATTTTCTGACAATATGACCTTCAAACAAAAAGTATATGCACTGTAATATACCTCAAGTGCCCAGTGGATATTTTTATTCGGGTTTGGGGGATACAAAACACAAACAGGGAATATGAACCCGTGTCCCCTGTGAAAAGATATTTTTGTACATGTTGCAATTGTCTCCAAGTAGTAATTCTGGTAAACGCATACAATGGAAGAAAAATATAATTAAATGCCACATTCTGCTAAGGAACTACACTAGAAAAACACGAATAAGCCAAAAGACAAACGTAAACAACGATAGGAAGTCGAGACAGCCGGACTTGATACCGGCAATAACAAAAACCAGCGGTAGGGTAACCCAAACCTCATTTAAGGCAACGGTTGACATCTATAATAAGAATACGTTGCCAGCTAAATGTTTGTTCGTTTTCAATTCCGAATCCACTGATTGAAAAAGACATGTTTATTGGATTGTTCGACATTTAGCAATGATTTGTGTTAATATCGGTGCTTCGGGCAGTTTTGAACTTACCTTTCTGAAAGGTTTGATAAACGCTACAGTTAAACCTGTCTATAAAGGTCACTCAGGGGATTCAGGATAAATGATCACTATAAGCAGGTGACCTTTATATAAAAGACCGAAATTTCCAAAGTTTTCTTTATTTGTGGAATTTAAATGTCCGCAAAATTTACACGTCCAAAAGAGACCTGATTACATTTTTTACACATCGAATAGCTGATTACGAAAAAATAAAATCTATAACAAACAAACAAACTTACTGGAAGCAGCATTTGCTATTCCATGTAGTTTCCGAATAAGCCCTCAAATAAATTACGTTTAATTAATCTAAACATTGGAATGGAAATTCAGTTACATGAAATATATTAAAGGAAGAACACAGTCACAGATTAAAAATAGAAAATACATGCAACCAGGAACACCAACAATGACTGAAATAACATTCAAAGTTCATAATCAACCATAGACTCACACAAAAAAGACAAAGCACTAACGTAAACAATAGGGTCTGTAAGTCTCGTCATGTGACTCACGAGAATCCACGATAGACAGGCAATTCGAAAACGTTTCCCACCAAAACATGACGTCTGAGGATTATGACGTTCAGATTTTTGTTTGAAACGTCATATATCTTTGTTTAAAATGTAACTTCCGGGTACAAGTTTTGATCCCGGAAGTTCTAAAATTGTACGAGACTTACAGGCCCTATAGAAGATAAATTGGTGTTTGTGTTAGCAAAATACAGGATAGGATTCAACCGTTTTTTTTTTTTTTTTTTTTTTCTTTCCTTTTTTTTCATTTTTTCATTTCATATGTTTATTTGTTTTTATCATGAACCATTTTTTTTCCTATGCCGTTTTCTTATAGCATTATACACAAACGAATAAAACTTAATATTAGTGACCACTAACTAGTTCCTATGGTTTGATTAGAAAACTCTTAAGAACACTGAGGAACCACGGAAGCACTTATCTAACTTAATGCACCTGCCGGATTCTAATTATATTCTCTCGTCAACACTAACTTAGGTTCGTATGTCAATTCACGGAAGTCATTACGAGTGAAATAATCAGGTAATTAGAAAACAGGACTTTGAGATAGGAACTCTGCTGTATTTAATGACGTTAACAGGAGGGAAAACTTGCAAGAGACTGCATTCCTGTCAGGTTCATGCAATCGCCTTTTATGGGGACTACCCTCCATACGGCTACTTTAAATGTAAATAGAGAATCGCAAGAAAAGTCAAAAGTATCCATATCAAAACCATTTAATGTAAAAAATGGATAACAGGAAACACCTACAATGGCTGAAATTTATAATTACATGCCACAATCTGCTATGGAACTACACATGAAGAACACGAATAAGACAAAAGACAATTGTAGACAACGATAGGAACCCGGGACAGCCGGACTTGGCACCGGCACACGAAAAAGCCAGCGGTAGGTTTTAATCGGTTTAAGGGTACCTAATCCCCCTTATCTGTCCCGTTTCCAAATAGTATAATAAACATATGAATAAAACCCAATACAGGTAGACTACTAACTCCATTACCACAATCTTGAAAGGAAGAACAAAAAAACAATACGTAATTTTGAGAGATGGGTATAGGGGTGCTCGACGTTTAACTGCCGGCAAGCTCAAGGAGCCTAGTCTGCTGGTAGAACACTGTTGCACTACGGAAGAAAAATCAAATTCAAAACTTCGCAAAGGGTTTGGTCAAGAATCATCATAATTTCAATCGGCAGTATCAGTGAGAGGCCAATGTGTGTGCCAAATTTTCAGATCATTAGGTCTCAAAGCTAATTTAACGGATGCAAGCAGAATATACCGTCGAAATCCCCTATGACGTTAAGAATGTAAGTTATGCCCAGCGTTTTGGGACTTTAAATCAATTTCTGGCATTTTTAAACCGGTTTCGACGGAATATTTCGCTGTATACCTTAACTGTCAAGGAGGTTGTTTTTCATTGAAGGTCAGGCACTCATAACAATATTTCCGTAAATGGTGTAATAACAAAATAACTGAACAGAGTTATCAAGAACCAAAGTCCTTGAGACAAGAAGACAAATCAAGTGGAAACAAGCGGAAATTTTTTTCGCAATGATCCTGACTTTTTACCGGCCTTTCAAAAGAAATGCGGGCTTAAACATGCTAAATCGCCTTCTATGCGGAAGTGTTTGGTAACAACAGCAATAGCAATTCATAGACGGATAAAAGAAATGATGATCCCAGTTCTGAGTAAAAAAAAAGAATCTTGAATCAAGAGATCGGACCAAAACCTAAATTTATCCTCAAGGGACTGATTTCTGTTAAAAAACTTACATTGCGTCTTATACTCTAGTGTACTTGGTTGATGATTCTGACTTATTATATATAATGCAAAATTTAAATGCCTAATTTAGACTGAATGCTAAATTAAGTATATATCAATTTTTGCACAGTAAAGTTACATCTATTCTTCGTTTCATGCATAAATCCTACTCCTGATATCAATTTACATTGTACAAATTTAGTTATTATGAATATTTCATGCTGTAAAAGTACTATTATTATATGGCTTCTACACGCATGTAAATATTTTATACTTTTTTCTGTTCCATCTCATTATAAAGAGAAGATTTATATAGGCTTTGTCTGATATCTTATCCTATTTATTTTGATTATCAATAAAGTTTTTGAAATTGAAATCATATAAATAAATTATTTTTTTCTGTAAGATAGTCAAATTATTTGGTTTTATTTTATCACTACGAAGAATTGTTTTATAAGATTTAGGATGGTTACCTCTGTATATCTTTTGACGTCATATCCTTTACCGTCATCTATATACCTCAGAATTGATGTCCCTGTGCTTAAGCACTAATCTAACTTAATGCACCTGCCGGATTCTAATTATATTCTCTCGTCAACAATAACTTAGTTTCGTATATCAATTCAATCAGTGTGACAGTATAAATGTTCGTTTAAATAAAAATGACAACAAAGCATATAGAAGTATAACATACGACAGAAACAAGGAAACACAACCCAACACAGAACATTTTGGCAAGCCGTCATATTCCCGACTTGGAAATGTTTGGGTTTAATTTCTAATAAATATTTCGAATAAGAGATCGAAAGACTCGAAGCTTCTGTATCGATGACAAACAGGACATTCAAAATCTTTTTTCGAAGATCGTCCGCATCTCCTATGATACACGATGAATTGTTATGGAGTAAATGCATATGAGACAAAACATCTATACATAAATGACCTCTTAGTGATTTGAAGATGAAATATACAATATAATTGTTGTTCCATTTTTTTGTGGAGACTTTGTTCAATATGCATTTACTCCATATCCCTTTATTGATTTTAAAAAAAACCAAGCAACAGATCAACAGTCTGATTCAAAATTCTGTTTTTTTTTTACTGGGATGGCTATTTCCTTTTAAAGGTATGACGACCTTTCAAAAACAATTGCTGTTGAGTTTTTACCAAACACTACCGCAATGGAAGGGAGTTTGCCAGCCTTAAAACCGGTTTAACGCACTATTTCTTTTGAAATACCTGTGCGAAGACAGAAACATTGCGGTTAACAATTTTTCCATCTGTTTTCTGCCTGCTTAACACCGCCTGTGCTGAAAAAGACTGACCCGTGTTGGAAATTCTGCCCCACATAGACTCAACGCTGGTCAGTCATTTCCCTTCGGTTTTCTATGGCGGTAGTTTTTCAACATGGGTCAGTCTTTCACATTACAGCTATCGTTGATAAAGTTCTTATCAGCATTTACCCATTACTGGAGTGACGTCATCAACAAAAATCAGTCAATTGCAACATAAGAATTGTTGATAATGACTGACGAGTGATTGCTCAACACTTACAAAGGAAAAGACTGAAATTGATTGAAATGGATTGGCTTAATGCTGATCAAAGTCATTCTAAACCTTGTTCAGACATTTTTAGTGCAAACACGACCGACTCTAGTAAAATTAGCCAAAATTTGGTCAAAAGTGTAAGTGCAAAACATAAGTTAAGTTAGTGAGAACCGAACGAACGAACCATCCATGGTCAAAGGTAACATGGGAAAAACTAAGAAAAAGGGCATCACTTGAGTACGGGACCAATAAAAAATGAAGACACAGATACAGATGAAGAACACGGACCCAATAAAATCAATAGGTGAGATCAGGTATCAGGTGTACCGGTAGAGTAAGCATCTCCTGCTTCTTATAAGACACCTGCCGTGTTGAACATGTCAACTCCGGTAGTAAAGTCAAATCCGATAGAGGAAAAACCAAGTTTTGTTATAGAGGGAAAGATCTGTTGTCATCTGGGAAACATATATCCCGTAACTATCCACAAGATCATGATGTCGTCCGTAAAACTTCTGTAGTGATGACTTTAAGTTTTTGGTAACGTACCCTTGCTTTAATAGTATTTTTGTAAACAAGTGGGCTCTATCAAGGAAATCACTGTAACGACTACAAGCCCTTGAGTAGCGAATGAGTTGTGAGCTGGGCTTTTGGAAAATTGCCACAAAGAAAAGGGAAGGTGACTATTGCAAAAGTGAAGTCATCGCGTTTGTCATACAACCTAGTTTGTTATGTACCTCTGTTGTCAATTTCAAGATGAAGGTCAAGGAATGAGGCCGATGAGGAAGTACCTGTAGTATCCTTATTTTCAAACTCTTTTGGATAAATAAGATGAAGAAAATCACCAAAGCGAGGGTTGTTAAGTGATAAAATATCTATAAATTATATCTTTCAGTCGAGATTTCAGTTATTCATGAGGAATGGTAGTATAAAGTGTGGAGAAGTCGAAAGTTTTAATGCTTTTATAATGCGATAATGATCATAATTTTAGGATGTTAAGCAGATCTTTAGAGTTTTTGAATATCCTCATTTCATTTAAAAAAAGACAGTCCCAAAAGATGCTAAGTCAGGGATTTGTTCAACCGATGTTAATTTCATCCCTCATAAAATTCTATTGTCGTCACCATAACATCACTGAAAGATATGAAGTGTCAGTATCCCAAATGAAAGTAGACATTTTCAGCTAGATTAACGTCTTCCCGGATTTGACTACCGATTTTAAAATTTTCCTCACTCACAGTGTGACGGGTGCTGTATACAAAGCAGGACATGTTCACCCTTCCGGAGCACCTGATGTCACTTTCAGCTTCACTGGAGTTCATACTGTGAGTGCCCTTGTTTTGAGTGTTGTGATTTATATTTCTGTGTTTTGTATCTGTCTAACATTATCGTTTTCTGTGTATGTTGTCATTGTTTTCTGTGCTCTCGTTTTGGCCATGTCTTTGGAATTTGATTTTTGTAAATTCCACTTCTTGTTCCTTTGGTATTCTTCTTCAGTTGTTTAGACCACTTCTTGAAAGCTAGTATCACAGTATTTTTAAAGGCCCTCTTTTACCGTTGTTACTATGGAGGTTAAAAGCTTAGAAAGAGGTTTTGTGGAACATTTTGTAGATCCAGCGATGTACCGTTGTTTGTATGGGCATTTGTGTAATGTTTTTTGTAATTCTTTATTTTAAATACCAATGTTATATACACAATACAATGATTGATTGATAGATTTNTAAATCGAAACTGATATGATATAAAAAATATTGTACAAGTAGAGAGGAAATGACAAAAATATTATAAGGTAATATCACACACACACACACACACACACACACACACACATAAATAAAAAAAATAAACTCCTGCTCGACACTCACCCCTGGTAATACTTTACAATTACAGTTTATTGCATAAATGCTGTGCACATGTCACCAAGTCAATGTCCATCAACTGCATGTGCACAGCAACATGATTTAAATTATTACCTACTGACTATATCCTGGCACTCACTCACTTACACATAAATGTCTCACACTGTGTCATTAAAACAAAATTTTCAGAGTTCACCATTTCCTCTCTATAGAGTGTCCAACTGCAGGGGACTTATACCAAAACGACTGACGACATTTCCATTTTGAACATATTTTGTATAAATTGAAAGAAAAAAACATAAATTAGGTAATGACCTACTATACCGACATGAGTTTATGTAATATTTTCCAAGAAGCAGTAACAAGTTAATCGAAATGTCATATTCTTCAGAACCAAAGATAATATCTTTTGCATTTAATATTAATATAAATATCGCATTTGCTTTTGGGCAATTCAACTAATTCAAGCCAAAAATTTCTGACAATAGAAAATTCATAAAATAAATGCAGGATGCTCTCCTTTGTCTCCATACAAAAACTACAAAGATGCGATTCTGCAAAACCAAATTTTAAAAGTTTAGAATTTGTACTCAAATCCAATGTGTTATCTAATACTGAAAATTAATAATAAATAATTAATTAGTTTTCCTGCATTACTTAACATATCTTTCCATCTTTTAGGAATTATGTGAAGGACTGAATGATACTGGAGAAAATTTACTTCCATGTCATATGACAATCTTAATTCTTCAAATGACATAAACTCATTATTATCATTCAGTAGTTCATTTATAAAAAAATATTCCTGCATTAAGCTATTTTTGAAAAACACAACACTATTATTGATTTTTAAAGATTCGTTAGACCATATGGATTGACCAAGTATACTCTCTGCACTCTCCTGAGAATTTTGACATAGTAAACGCCAGCTATTAAAAATATCACTCCAGAATTTATTAAAATTTTTTTAAACTTATTTCATACCACTTGGTGGCATCAACCAAATCTTATCCCCACCATATTTATTATACTGGTCTATCAAAAGAGTTTTCCAAGGTGACATGTTAAGAGGACCCAAAAGTTTATGAATCCATGACATTTTTAAGGCCCTGCAAAAAGATTCTATGTGGGGCATTTAAAGTCCGCCTATTTCATATTGACCTGTTATTACACTTCTTTTTATTTTATCCGGTTTACCATCCCATAAAAAACGAGAAAAAAATGTTTTGTAATTTAGTGATAATACTTTTTGGTGGATTAGGCAATACTGTTAGTGATTGTATAAGGATCGGCAGAGCTAATGACTTTATAACTGTAATTTTACAAATATATATATAAGGTCTCTGTACAACCAAGAATTCAATAAAGAATTTATTTTTTCTAATTTTTCTTCAAAGTTCAATAATGATTTATCTTCTTTCAACAAATCAAATTTTATACCCAAAAGCTTAAATTTTCCAGTTTGGTTCCAATAGAGAATCTTTTCTAGGCCATTTTGAGTGAGTCCTTGAGCCAATCCATATGGCCTGAGTTTTGTCAAGATTTGCTTTCAAACCAGCACACTCAGAGAACTTTTCTAACACAATCAATGATTCTTTTAGTTCAAATTTTATACCCAAAAGCTTAAATTTTCCAGTTTGGTTCCATTAGAGATTCTTTTCTAGGCCATTTTGTCTACAGAGTGAGTCCTTGATCCAATCGATATGGCCTGAGTTTTGTCAAGATTTGCTTTCAAACCAGCACACTCAGAGAACTTTTCTAACACAATCAATGATTCTTTTAGTGACACTTCATCATCATCAAGAATAAGAGATGAATCTTCAGAATATTGACTGAAAAGATATTCTGATTCATCAATTTTAATACCATTTATATTTGGGTTATTCTTCAAAGCAGCACTCATAAGTTTTAAGGACAAAATAAATAAATAAAGGGACAAGGGGTCCCCTTGACGCACACCTCTTTTAAAATAAAAAAATTCAGAGCAGTGTCCATTATTAAATTAATGCTACTTTGAGCACCTGAATACATTGTCTTCATCCAGTTACAGAATACAGGACCAAAGCCAAAAAAATCAAGTGTTTTATTCATAAATTACCATTCAAGAGAATCAAATGCCTTTTCAAAATCTAACAGTACAAATAATCCTGGCATATCTTACTTTTCTGATTTTTTCTATTAAATCATAGATAAGTTTTGCACACTCTCCAATGTATCTGCCCTTAATAAAACCTTGATGTGTTTAACTTTTAATGTCATTAACAAAGGGTTTGATTCAATTTGCAAGAGAGGCAGATGCTATTTTTGCATCTACATTTAAAAGTGTTATTGGTCTCCAGTTTTTTTAAAAGATATTTATTTTTTCCTTCTTTCGGTAAATATGTTATAAGACCCTGTGTCTGACTTACCGAAATAAATCCTTGTTCTAAGCTACAGTTGAATGATTTAACAATGAAGTCCCCAAGATCTGCCAGAAAATTTTTAGAATCCAGTTGTAAATCCATCTAAACCAGGAGATTTCCCATTTTTCATATTCTTTAAAGAAAAAAGGCCCTCAGTTTTTGTCAGTTCTCCCTCCATCAGAAGTTTTTGTTCCTTTGATAATTTGTTTATATATGGGTTTTGTCGGTCAAAAAATAAATTGTCATGATCTTGGTTCGAGTGGATTTGCAAAGGAATATAATTTTTCATAAATTCATTTTCATTTTTGCTCGTCTAATGTGTAATGTTGGTACCCAGTAAAAGGATGGGAGATCAGTGTCTCCATATTCATATTTGGTTGAAATCCCAAAGGAAAGCAACACAGATTAATTGTTCTGTAATATATCCCCCTTAGACAGAGTAATAGCTGTGTAGGTTGGATTATCCTGGAAGTCGTCAATGCTTAGTTCTTTCTATAAACATTCGATGTAATGATTTTTACATATGAAAATGATGTTATTAGGGGCCTTATTTGCCGGAACAACAATATTTTTGTCATGAACGGAAGACAAGTATCTGGCATCATCGGCATTTTGGAAAATGGATGATGCTTTAGTTCTCATTGAACCTCGTAGGTGACTAATTCGTTTAAGAATCATGGACCTCACAGCCTTAATCAACTCCGAAAGAGAATCAAGGTCTTCATCTTGTTCCAGTTTAATCCATTTTCTGGTGTAGTCCTCTATACCATCCATAACGAGTGTAAAATTTTGCTCCAAGTGGATCGTGGTTCACGGAATTGAGAATTGAACAAAAAAAGGGGATTTTGAGTAAGTGTAAATGGAACAAATTCCCTATAAATACATGTTAAGATTAAGCAAATGGAACAAAACTTTAATTGTTGTTTTTCAACAACTTTTGAAAATCGGCGTCTTTTGATACTCCATGAATGCGGGATCGTTAACATACTCTTTTCATGTCTAAAATTGTTCTTTTAAGCGACGAATATATTTTTTCGCGGCGCCTTAATTTTCTTGCGTTGAGATTATTTACCACTTTTGCACTTTAGCTCTGTCCTTATCTGGTTTTGGCTTTAAATTTAGATCACTTCGGTTATTTGTTCTCTATCAGTTTTTAAACATCTTTGAGTTGATGGTCTTCCAAGCGTTTAGATTTTATCTGCAAAATGCGCATATGCAGAAAGTAAATTCACAGCGACTTCGGTATATAGTTATTTGTTAACTTCCAAACTATGACTACGCGGATAACTACATTGATATTTGTATGTTTAAACATTTTGTAAGGAGATGGCCATTTAATTTTCAGGAAGGGGGAGGGGCTTGGTCGATTTTGAAAATAAATACCAATAAAATATTCTCATCCTGATTGTCATGAAAATAAATAATTAAATTCTTAAGTAAAAATAAATTTTTGTAGCAAATGCAAATGAATAATTTGTTCGAGATTTTCATTAGAATAAATAATTTTCCGAGGCAAAATCGTCCAAGCCTTCTCCTGAAAATCAAAACATTCAAACTAAACATGTTTTTATTGCAGATTTTTGCAAATTTGAGGATTGAAGATAATATAAAACTGTTGTAGTAAATATATTCAGATTCCATTTAAATTAGTTTCTTTCACTTGGGGATAAGTACTTTTAAAGTCAAGGGAATAAATTTATTTGTTTAGTTACTATTACACACTTGAATTAAAGTAGAGGCGTTTTATTATAGCATACATGTATAAACTTTCGCCCTTCAAACTGTTCTTCCTCATTAGGCAACTTAAATACAAATGTTGAATTTTAGGAGGATATATCCCTTAAGAGACGATAATTATAGGATTTGCGAGGTGGGGGTTCAATTTTCTAAGTTGATCTTGATAAGTACAAATAGAAATTCTAATCATACTTCTTTTAAATAAATATTTTTACTTTGTTTTGAATAGAATTATTTTGAAAAAAAAACAAAAATTAATTGTTTGATCTGACATTTTGTAAAAACTGACTTTTGGTGAAAATAAATAATTTGTTAGCGATGGACAAAATTTTAATATTTTTTCTAGACAAAACCGCCGATGCTTTTCCCTTCAAATCAAATGGTTGGTCCCTTATAATGATATAAATTTCCCAGGTTTTAAAAACACCCGAACCTACGTGTTTTCATTTCGTTCTTTGTTTGTTTTCCTGTCAAATGTAAACTTTGTTCCTATGTGTCGAATATGTGTTATATAGGTATAAAGTTACTTATAAGTTTTAGTGGGCTGTCGGAATAAAAACTGTCGGACCAACGGGCTGTCGGACCAATAACTGTCGGATCAATGATGTGTAACCAATAAAACATGTCGAATCTATTTTGATTTTGATTTAGATTTTTTTCTCCTTTATCACTGTTTTTTTTCTTCTTTTTCTTTCTTGTAGTAACACTTGCTATACGCTATTCCATTGTGAATTTTTGGGCGTTATTTCACTACTGCTATTAAATCTACTGTCAAATGACTTTAAATCATCTGCTAACTTCAAACAATAGCCACTAGAAAGTAATACTGACCTTGCGGTTCAAAATGTTTACAAATATTCAGCACGTGGTATTTAGATTTCATGGTTGATTGGCCAGAAGAGGTATACTCGACTACTACTTCATTGTTTACATTTGGCAAAGTATTCAACCATTATGTTTATTTTCTTAAAGCACATCCGTTTAAAGTTATTTGATACTAATATTATACCGCATTGTTTTTAAGAAAAAATTCACACAAATAACGGATTATTTATTTGGTCACCGTTCTAAATATGTTAAATTATAAAATACTTCAAAGTTTACGGGTAACTGAAATTTTATTTTTATTTATTTTTTTTTTTGTTTGTTTGTTAGATCGCTTGATCATTTTAATATTTTGTTTTTGCTAACCGCTAGAAAGGTAGTGTTTAAATTTGCTGTAATATAAGCTGAAACTGACATATGCTGTATACAGTATTCTTTTTAATGAATTTGGACAAAGCTGTTGTATTATCCATCAAAACTTCTAATGTATCATGTTCGCAAATGTATTGATTTATCTTGTTCACATTTCTTGTACATATTGTAACTTCTCACCAACATGTTATTTGTCTATTTGTTTTGTATGCTCGAGTTTCAGCAGTTTTTGAAATCACCGAAAGACAGTTTGATTCATTAACATGCTTCAACTTGTATTGCTTTATGTTTTATATGCTTATTTTTTCTTTGTTGTTTATTTTTCAGCTACTTTCTTTATTTTATAAGAGTGTACACATTGATATGAAAAAGAAAGGAAATGGGGTAAATGTCAAGGAGACAACATCCCATATCCAGGTTAAAACGACCCGAAACAAAGCATCCAGGGGTCACCGTACGGTCTTCAACACAGTGAGGAAACTCACACCATATAGCAAGCCCTAAATGGCCCCAAAAGGGTAAAAAAAGTGGATAAATCAATGGAAACAATCCACATCCAATAACCCAAATATCAAGAAACTAAAATTTTATAAGAAGACACTTACAGGCCAATCACCAACATATTCCTGACTTGGGACAGGTGGGGTTAAACTCGTTTTGTTGGATCCAAACCCTCCCCCTATGTGTGGTGAATGGCTAAAAAATAAATACAAAAAAAGACTCACAGTAAAAATCAAACTAGAAAAAAGTCCAACTTCTCAAGACGAGTACCATTACAATGAAGTACATAAAACATGAAGACAATACACACAGGTACTGTCCGGACAAACGATAGCAGTTACTGACAGCTAGCTAAGGACATAATTTTCGTTGACTATGATATCAAGCCTTCTTACACCCCCTGATTCGTTCAACTTGTCTTTTTTTTCGTTCGTTTTTCGTTTTCCGTTCGTTCATGTATCGTTTTCCGTTCGTTTGCGTTTATGGTTCGTGTGCACGATACACGCGTTCGTTCGTTCGTGCAAGGAATCAAACGATTAAAAACCAAATAATAAAATTTGATTGGTTACTGTAAAATAATAATTCGTTCGTCTGAACGAACGCCGCTATCGTTCGTTCGTCTGCACGAACGCTAGTATCGTGCGTTCGTTTATGCGTTAGTTCATCATCACAATCCCTGTTATCGTGCACCGATGATTTAGCAGTATATTATTAATAGTTATTTTCTCCATTCCTCTAGTTCATATTATTTATTTACTTTGATCGCAGTTTTGTACCTTCACGTTAAAGATTCACCTACTGAATTGGTAGCATGAATTAAACTGCAAGGCTTCATATAAAAAAAATCGATGTCTTTAAGAGATTGTTCACGATATCAAACACCAAACAGCACCGTCTGCATGTTCGGTCAACGTTTAAAGACCAAACCAACTATTGTTTATACGCACAACGCAGCGCATTGTCATTGTTCTGTAAGACGTCTATGACGTCGCACCGTGTGGAAGATCAACAGAGTGACATTCACTAACTACGTTGGTGATGAAAAGTTAGAATAATTTTGAAATAAAAAAAAGTAATCAAATTGCAAAAAATATAATTTATATCTAAATAAGATGGAACATTATAAAATTCAAATTCAAATTCTTTACTGTTATAAAACGACAAACAAATAAACAACATGTATAACAAATATTTGTAGACATGTGAAAAGAATTGGCAATATTCTTGTGTTATTGTACGAACCGCCGACTATCCATCAAATATACAAATTATTCGTCATAGAGTCCTATAATTGATATAATTTGTAAAATTGCGACACCTTTATTTCATAAACCAGCGTTGAATCGCGCAACAGAGGGTATGTGCTTCGATTCCCGGTCGAAGTTAAATATTTCATGGACCGAATTTTTGGCTCTTACACCATGGTCTCAAGGAACGACCCATAGCACGTTAAACACTTTTCATAGAGTTCGGCAAGATGCAAATCACTTAAATAGTCCAAGGTCGGCGGTTATCTGCGCTTCCTCCACTACTAAAATTGACCGTCATTATATAGCTGAAATACTGCTGAAACCCGTACAAAACCAAAGACAAAAAACATAATACAAACACAAAAAACAAAAAACAAAAAAAAAAAACAAACATACAACCAAAAAAAAAAAAAAAAAAAAAAAAAAAAAAAACAAANTACTTGACAACTGGTATGGTTTCGATTGTGCCATATGCAGGGGCGTATATGTTTGCGCCGATTTTTTAGTGTGAACAAATGACAAAAATACCTGTATTTGACACAAAATTAACAAGTACAAAACTGCACCAATGAAGAAATAATCGGCGCAAATAAAAGAAAGAATCGGGCTAATGAAAGAAAAAATCGGCGTAAATGAAATGCAAATCGGCGCAAATGCAAAATTCCGGTATGCAGATATGAAATATCACGTAAAAATTTATGCAATGGTGCAACAATGATATTAACCATTAGACCATTAGAGGGGCACATGCACAACATTTTATATTCGGAAAAGGCCTGGGAATTTTTATTTTTTAAATTTTTGTATCAAAGGAAAAAAAAATAAAATCAAGCTTATGAAATATATTAAGGTCTGACATTATTAGAGCAACATCTTCATAAATAGTAATAATGTACATTTTTGCTATCCAGAAATAATAACTTTCATATTCCGAATGATTAAGAAAATATACTGCTCCCATACAATGAAAAAAGTTCCTGCTGAACAAAACAGTTGATTCAACCGCTCTTACATCTTGAGTACTCCCATGAAGATTACAATAAGAATATCCAGGACAACACAGGAAAATATTTGAAACAAAAAAATGTAAAAAAAAAATGTTACACCCTCTTTTTCTTTTCTTTATCCCAAAATCACGCTTATTAATAAGAAGTGTCCATAAAATACAGTGCCGTACAAAAAATCATTGCTTCGGTGTTCATTATCGATACTTTCGACGTATATTACTGTGACGTCATCTTCATTGAAAGAAAAAAATCAAGCGACGTGTGGCCGAAAAAGCCAATTTTTGTCGTTATATTCCATTATATCTTTCTTATGAATTCGGTGACCTATTGTTTTTATTGCCTTATTCTAATTAATAGAAACAACTTTATCTGCTCTGAAAATATGAGGAAAAAATCAACAGCAGAATTTTCGGAATTTAATAGAAAAGGTAACAAAAATGTCTAATATTTTGCGCGGGAAAGTAATTAAGCATTAANTTTATTGTGTTATGTAGAAACTTTATTACGTTATGTAGTAACTTTTTTATGTTATGTAGTAACTTTATTGCGTTATGTAGTAACTTTATTATGTTATTTAGTAACTTCAAAATGCTACGTAGTTACTTTATTATGTTATGTAGTCAATTTATTGTGTTATGTAGAAACTTTATTACGTTATGTAGTAACTTTTTTATGTTATGAAGTAACTTTATTGCATTATGTAGTAACTTTATTATGTTATTTAGTAACTTCAAAATGCTAC
>MJUU01015535.1:0-46293 GCA_002080025.1 Modiolus philippinarum | reverse complement strand
CGTTGGCGACATATAACATTTCGGATGTTCGCACTGCTTATAATAAGGAAATCAATAATGAATGTTGGCGACGTTGGCGACAGGGGCCTTGTTCGAGCACAATGTTGGCGACGTTGGCGACATATAACATTTCGGATGTTCGTCTTGCATGTAACAAGGAAATCATTAGTAATGTTGGCGACGTTGGCGAATGTTGGCGACGTTGGCGGGTATTCTCCCAATCCTGGACCATCATGGATTACACTTAAAGTTAGGGACCACCCTTTAATGTAATCTCGGTTACATTTACGGTTGCAGGACCTCCCTCAATTGTAACCGATTACAATTAAGGGAGATAGTGTACATATGCCTACAGTACCAACCGTAATTGTAATCCCTCGGAATTAGTTTACAATTTGCAGCACATATAAGATTAGAAAACGTGTTCGCCATAGTTCGATTATAAGTCATATTTGTTTTAAGTAGCCATCGTTACCATGGAAAAAAAGGGCGGAGAAAAGGTGCTTAGAATTACTATCGGAAATCTGGAATTATGAGCAAATGACTGTACAGTTGGAATTTTGAAATACCAGAAATCACGAAAATAACTAGATATTGGAAGTTCAAGCATGCTCATCAAGCAAATTTGCCAATTAATAATACTAAAAAGTGTACTCAAATTTTTACTGAATTGTTCTTTACAGAGCTCTCAACCGAGATGAAAAAATTCACTGGTATGGTATGAACAGAACAGAATTCGTATAGGCTGTCTATATCAAAATAAAGAAAAACATCACCAGTGATTCTTATCAGTAAAAAACAAAATCAATACCGCTACCCAATAGTTTTTCATGTTTGTCTCTTGTTTCGTTATTATGTTAAGATGGGTTGCGTACTTGGTAAAATTTGGTTTGTGTTTTTTTGTTCATTGCAAATTTTATTGTCATCGCATTTTTGTTCTAGTTTGCCATTGTCATATATCATTTTTGTAAATATTTCCGATATGATCTGAATGTTTTGAGGGAGGACAAGGGGTATCCCAATAATAGCAAAACGGAAATTATAGAACCCCTGCAGCAAACTATGCAAACTCTTTTGGGTGGTCCGTAGGTGATCGGTTGCAAGTTTCGATATCGCCCTACTTTTTTGTGGCAATATAAATTTCCTGTTCCCCAACCCGAATTGATTATTTATTAACAAATTTGTTCTCGTCTTGATATATCTAAAATATTGCTAATTAGACGTTCAACAATATCTAAATAAGTCGAGAAGAAACCGAATTGTCAGCCAAAACGGATAGTCGATGAAAATCACGGATTCCACAAAAAACCGTGAATGAACGCAGGTTCAAGATCAACCCGTAAATGTATCAATAACAACTATAACCCTTTTTCACTATCCCGTTACCTGACCTAAATCAACAAAGTCAAAGAGATAAAGAGCCAATGCAGGTAGACCACTACTTATAAAACTGCGTCTTGAACGGTAAAAGGATTATACAAAACCATGCAGAGAAGAAAAATCCAGAGATTTGGAGCTCCTTAGTATATCGTATGGAAAGTCATTTTCCAAACATTGGCTACATGGCGTCACGAGATTGTAGCAAGAGGCGTCATTCGCCATATTGTATTTGTCTCGCCCGCGACAAAAAAGTCGCCGAAAGTGGGACATAGGCGTGCAAAGTATGACGACGGCGGCGACGGTGGCGTCGTTAACTTTTACTAAATACGGGATAGATTATGTAGGAACATCTTATTTGGTACAGTGGCAGTACTTATTAAGTGTTATCTGATGGACACAAAATTATGTGACCTTACTTTAATTTCACGGTCCAGTGACCAGGTTAAGTTTTTTTTCAGATTACATCCATTCCTCAATAACTATAGGTGGTGAGTCAATGATATATGGTATGTAGGTTGGTCTTGGGTAGTTCATGTGAGTCTGTTATGACTTTTGTCATTGACCTCGATTTCATGATCTAGTGACCAGGTTAAATTTCTCTGATTATATACATTTCTCAACAACTATTAGTGGTAGGTCAATGGTATTTGGTATGTAGCTCGGTCATGTGTAGTGCATGTCAGTCTGATATGTTACTTTTGCCCTTGACCTCACTTTAACAGTCTACTGACCATTTTAAGTTTTTCCGATTAGATCACTTTCTCAACAACAGTTTGGCATATGACATTAGTTCACGGTCTAGTGACCAGGTTAACCTTCTCTGATTTGATCAATTTCTCAATTAGTCAATAATATTAGGTATGAAGGTTGGTCTTAAGTAGTACATGTCAGTTGGCGTGTTATTTCTGCCCTTGAGCAGTTAAATGAAGGTTTAGTGACCATGTTAATTTTCTTTAGATAAGATCCATTTCTCGACATTTATTAGTGGTAGATCAATAATATTTTGTATGTCACTTGATTTTGGTAGTTTATGTCAGTTTGGTAAAAGACTTTTGCCCTTGACCTCAATTTCAGTCTAATATCAAACACTTTAAGTTTCTCTGATCAGATACATTTCTTAATAACTGAAATTGGTGTAATTAAGGTTAATTTTTGTAGTATTTTTCCTGAAATTGGTGTAATTAAGGTTAATTTTTGTAGTATTTTTCCTTTGCAATTTGTCTAACAATTTCCCACCGATCCATGTGCCGACGGGCGAGACACCTATTTAGGTCCACACTAAGTCTTGTTGGGAATTTGTAGTCAGTGGGAAGCACATAAAAACAACTTCATCAGTGAATATCGATCCGTTTTGGCAAGTTTCTGAGATATACAAATATATTAAGTTAGAATAAAAAAAAACACAAAAATAGGTCGCTAGAAATAATATGCATTATGGTTCTTTTCTGTATGTCTTTAATTTTTGGTTTTTAGATAAACCCCAAAATTGCTTGCTAGAAAATTGGTCGCTAGCTTGAGTCTGGTTAAAAATATTGTTTAAAAGTCAGAATTTTTATAATTTTCATACAATTCCGTCTACTTTTCCGTTTTATGGAATTGAAAGCTTTAGAACAATTTTTACATTTCTTTTGTATAATATTTTGAAACAACTCTGAGCACTTTCTCCGCCCTTTTTTGTTTCCATGGTAACGATGGTTATTTAAAAACAAATATGACTCATAATCATGCTATGGCGGAACATGTTATCTTATATGCGCTGCAAATTGTAAAACTAATTCCGAAGGATTACAATTACGGTAGGTACTGCAGGCATAGGTATACTATCTCCCTTAATTGTAATCGGTTACAATTAAGGGAGGTCCTGCAACCGTAAATGTTACCGGGATTACATTTAAGGGTGGTCCTTAACCTTAAGTGAAATCGGATTACAATTAAGGTAAGGATTACACTTAAGGGCTCAACATAGCCCACCTGGTCCATGGCTGACATAAACTGCAGCCCAATTTACCTCAATGTTAAAGTGTCTCATTTTCTAGAAGTTTCAAAGGAGAAGATCTTTGAACGTGTTTTACCCATATGGTCCAATTTCAAACTATCTTCTCTGCTGGCGGCCATCTTGGAATAGATGCGGACCTACCAGACACATCCTTCAATGGGGACCAATTATGGACAGTTGTCACCAAGTATGGTTACAATTGTGCAAGTATAGTCAGTGGTTTTTCATAGTAATTGAATGCTCCACTATTCATTACAACCAATTTCAGACACCATTCAAAAAAAAAAATTGGGCAGGGGTTCCCCTTGTCATCTAGGTAATACATACTGCTGAAATCAAAACATTCCAAGTCCCCTCTTCAAAAGAAAAATTTGACATGAATTCCCATTACAATCTAGTTTATACATATTTCGGAAATTGTGAAGAAAAATATGTAGCAGAACACTTTTTTCAAAGATTAAGTTTTCTGGTCTTGTTTCCATGGCAACTGAAAACTCCACCATCCATTACAACCCATTTAAGACCACCAATCAGAAAAAAAAATTTGGACATATCTAGGCAATTCATATTGCTAAAATCAATAATCAATCTTTGAGTTTCGAAAATTTACAAAAAATCAGAATACACAAATGTTTTTTTTTTATGTAAGATTTTATTTTAGCTGGACATTGCAGAAGACTTTTGGAAATACTGAATACTTCATTACCCCCCCCCCTTTTTTTAATTTTTACTTTTCATTATATCTTATTTCTATGTTACTGACACCCAAAAAAGTGTGTTGGTGTCCACAATTACAACTATTAAATGAATTGAACATGGTCTAGTAATATAAAGAGTACTTTTGTAGAACAATCGATCTTTTTAGCTATTTTTGTTATCAAATAATACCAAACATGTGATTTTAGGCTTTACTTCCTGATTTTAATGAATTGTTTAATTTTGTTCTATTTTTAGAAGTTGTGAACTGGACCTTTGTCACACAAACCTGAAAATGGAAAGGATTCCTCTGATAATAAGTCATGACTATGCCAAGTTTAATTTCGCTGTGTAACGTGGTTCTGGAGATATTGTGTAGAAATGGATAAAATATCAATATTTTGTTCTATTTTTAGCAGATTGTGACCTTGACCTTAACTTAAAAACTTAAAAATTAATTAGGTTCCTCCTCTGATCATAAGTCATGACTGTGCAAAGTTTCATTTAGATATGAAATGTGGTTCTCAAGATATTATGCGAAACCAACAGTTGAAGCCCAGACACCCCTATCCCCAGACAACACTTATCAATTGATAAATCCCATTTTGTCGCAAATTGGCTGCAAATGTAGTCATTGACATACTGAACATTTTTGCATTTAAATCCTTACCCTTTTTTTTCCAAATCGTTTTTTGAAATATAGGCAAAATGTATAAAATTACGATAATTTGACCAATAAAGGGCAATTACTCCTATATGGGTATTCAGATTTTCTTCAAAATTTCCAGGTGGCTAGATCTTGATATGCTGAACATTTTTGCAATTTAAAGTTGACCTCTATCTGTTATAGTTCCTTTAAAAATATTAAAATTTTGAAAAATTTTCGAAAAAGGGCAATAACTCTAAAATGGGTATTCAGATTGTCTTCAAAATCGCAGGGTAGGTAGATCTTTTTATGCTGATCACTTAAACACCATGTCAGAATTTTGATATCTGTAACAGTTTTTGCCAAAAAACAGCAATTTCCCCCATGTGCTATTTTCAGTAACAGCGGTCATGTTATTTGGTCCTCGGACTCATCGGATACAATTTTGAAACAAGATACCCTCCAAATGATTCAGGCCAAGTTTGGTAAAAATTGGTTCAGCAGTTTCAGAGGAGAAGATGTTTGAAAAAGTTTACGACGGACGAACGACAAGTGATGGCAATAGTTCACATTACCATTCGGGTCAGGTAAGCTAATAAGCTTAGTGTAAAACAATGTTAAATTAATATTGAGTTGTTTGGGGGTTATTTTAATAAAATAAAATGGTTTGAAAATAATTTCATGATTGAATGAAATAACAAATGCAAAAATTCACTTAGGAAATCAAATACTAGATTTTCGAGAAAGGAACTCTTCGCAATTGAGGGCAAAAACCAAGTGCCTAAATACCTGTCCAGTTTGAGGAAACAAACTGGATTCCTGAATAAATAAATGCCGACATACTGCCCAATAAAAACAAACCACTTATTAATTTTAAGTGTATGGTAACATTCGCTACATTACAGGTTTACAATATATCTCTTTTTATCAGGAACGCCACAAATAAGATTATTGATGGTTAGAAACCACCAATTCATTTCTTTAACATTTTCAACTGAAATTCCCCATATTCAAATCTGTCTGGACAATTTATCTTAAGTTTAACCTGTATGAGACCATACATTTTCCGAAAGGTGCATACCTCGTCAACATCACATCAAAATTTCAGCATACCTTTAAAGCCTTCCAAGAGAGTTCGAAGGTTGGAAAGACCCTATCTATAAATATACACGATTACAGCCAAAACATGACGCATTGATAGTATACCGGAAAACCCCTATGATAAGTACTCAAAGGATCATTCTAGTCAATTAACTTTGGTCTCAAAATAAGCCTGATACATCAATGTTCAAACAGGTGTATCATTTGTTTCATTCTGACATTTATTTTTAGAAGGGCAAGAATTCAAAGTTATATTTAGATTCTAAAAGAGCTACTTTTTCATTTGTTCTAAGCGCTGATTGGCTGAATTGGTGGTTTGATACTTTAACATGATATTAAAACATTCCGAGGTGTAATTTCTGTACTTTTTCATGTTTTTTAGTTAATTTCCAAATTGTATACAGAAAATTACATCCTTTTCCAAATGTTTTCCTCATTTTCATCACTATTCAAAATGTCACAGATTTAGTGTTTTCAGTGCTTTGATCAGGCACAATCACTCATAAATGTTAAACATGGACACAAAACCAAATATACTTCTTTTGTGTCATGAATTCTCAACCCATGTTTGAAACTAAGCCCTTAGAGTATTTTTCTATCAAAATAAGGCTGCAAATGTTCAAAGCTACCTTTGAAATTTTGAAATCATGCTACAAAATGTCACCCTACCCCAAAAGTTTAGAAGGTGCTTCTGAGGTAAATTTTGGGACTTGAAATGGTCTTTACCTTGGTTGTGGTCATACAAATAGAATTTTAAATGCAGAAAATGATGCAAAAAGGTCACAAAGACAGGGGAAAATCAGTTGTGTTTATTTTTTGAGCTTATGAAGAATATTAGGTTTGTGAGTAATACGAAAAGACCGATATGAATAGGTACAACGATAGTATTAAAACTACTGAAAATCCCCCAAGTGCATTTATTTTCCTTCGGGTGATTAAATATATAATATATAAAGAAAATAACATAATGAAATAAATGCAAATTTATAAAAAGGGTGGCAAATTCAAAATCTTGTCCCAAAATCAGATGATAAAATTTTGACTTTGCTCTTGTTTTGACAATATGGACCCTAAAATGGCAATTTTACACTGTTTATTAGAGGAACAGCATGATATTTTTTATTTCTGAGGTTCATGTTCACATCAAACTGCATATATAAGCACCATTCCTGCTTAAAAAAATATTTTAAACAAATCAGACAGATTGTTATGTAAGGCATCTAAGTCAGAGTTGTCGCTTTTGTTCACGACACCGAAGACATGAAATTTGTAAACATTGAACATATAATCAAAACAGTGGCAAATTCCTGTGTAAAATCAGCCTACATTTGATGTTTTTAAACTATTTCACACAGCTAAACCTTCTAATTTTGCACAAAATCATGAAAATGGTCTAAAAATGGCATTTCAGTGTCAAAATACAGAAATATTACATAACGACTGTTTTTGGCCAAAATTTTGGCACCAGCTTGCTAAAACTTCAATCTTTACCTCAAATTCATCATACATACATGTTTTGCACCAATTTAGGCTATCAACAACTTTTTATAACATGTTTCGAAATTTTCGCATATTTTGTGTTAAGGTTAGAAACCACCAATTCATTTCTTTAACATTTTCAACTGAAATTCCCCATATTCAAATCTGTCTGGACAATTTATCTTAAGTTTAACCTGTATGAAACCATATATTTTCCGAAAGGTGCATACCTCATCAACATCATATCAAAATTTCAGCATACCTTTAAAGCCTTCCAAGAGAGTTCCGAAGGTTGGAAAAACCCTATCTATAAATATACACGATTACGGCCAAAACATGACGCATTGATAGTATACCGGAAAACCCCTATGATAAGTACTCAAAGGATCATTCTAGTCAATTAACTTTGGTCTCAAAATAAGCCTGATACATCAATGTTCAAACAGGTGTATCATTTGTTTCATTCTGACATTTATTTTTAAAGGGGCAAGAATTCAAAGTTATATTTAGATTCTAAAAGAGCTACTTTTTCATTTGTTCTAAGCGCTGATTGGCTGAATTGGTGGTTTGACACCTGATAAGTCATTAATAAGTTTCCAAGTCAGCTGTTTTTTATTGATTTTTATTGTGTGTAATAAAAGAAACTTCTCAATGACCAACTGTTAACTTGAAAGTCCTGCATTGATATCGATCAATTATATTATGGCAACATCAGAATTGAGAGTAAATAACGTTTCATAGCTCATTGTTTCCCTCAATTAATCCTGAACCCTTTTAACATATTTTTCACTGTGACATCATGCTGTTTTTTTGTTTCGTCATAATTGCCGTCGTTGAACAAAAAAATAAACAGTTCTGATTAGTCTTTTAAAGACGAATACATGGTCGTCTTACAATAAATTACTAAAGTTTGATCTGATTATATCAAAGAACCTATTAGTCTTGCACTAGTAAAAGACAACAAAGATGAAGCGTGGTTTGCCAGTGGTATGCAATAGCTAACAAACTTGCGAAGTTACTGCAAATTTAGTTTCTGCATATGCACATTTCGACAACTTATGTCTCTTTAGTGCAGATCAAATTAAAACATTTGGAAATCCATATCCGAAATATGTGTAAATGCTGATAGAGAACATATTACCAATATGATCTAAAAAGTAAATCCGCAATCCGGGAATATGAACTTTACCTCTCGTAGCAGCAATATACTTACCTCTCCAACGTATGGAGTGTACATTATACAGGTGATTCTTTACTGTCGGTCATGTAGTTTGTACAGTGACTTTTTAACAGAGCCAAACACTTTCCCAAAAGCTGCTTAGTCAGGGATTCGTCAACATATCTTAATTTCATCCCTCAAGAAATTCTATGGCCGTAACCATAACATCATTGAAAGATATGACGTATCAGTGTCCTAAATGAAAGCAGACATTTTCAGCTAGATTCACGTCTTCCCGGATTTGACTACCGATTTCGACATTTCCTAAATTGTGTCACTTATAGTGTGACGGGTGCTGTTGACAGAGCAGAACATGCTTACCCTTCCGGAGAACCTGATGTCAATCTCAGCTTTACGAGAATTCACACTGAGAGTGCCATGGTTTTGAATGTTGTGTTTTTTATTTCTGTGCTTTGTAGCTGTCTAACGTGTTCTCGTTTTGGCCATGTCTTTGGACTTCAATTTTTGTAAATACCACTTGCATGTACCTTCGGTATTCTACTGTCATTGTTTTTAAGTTTACAAATTTTGAATACACCAATTATTTATTTTTATGAATTTAAAATCGAATTACAAAAAGGTATGAATATATATGTAAAATGAAATAAAAGCTGTATATTCTGACTTAATTTATGATGACTGTCTGTTTTCTTTTCTTGTTCCTAAGAAAATCAACATGACTGGTATTTCAAACTGGAAACCGGAAAACATGACCCGGCTGAACTCTTTGTAGCGCATTTGAGTTTTTCGATAGCGTTCTGATTCTGCCAAGCGTGGCATAACAGGAATGTCTGCCAACTCTGACTAGATATAGCATGCTGTTCTTGTAAGATTTGCCTCGCTAGTGAGGTCATACCACTTGCTTCAATCTTGCGTAGAGTGCCAAGTAATTGAGAGTCTACCTTTGCATCATTGATTTCTTTCGAGTAAGGAGAGTTCCGAATTACTGATAAATCGTACCCCCAATAACAGTTTTCATCAGGAAAAACGAAATCTGCAATGAATCTTATCACGTGATATCGGTTTCTGAAAACTGGCCCTTCTACCTGGCGTGATATTTTACACAGAATATCTTGGTTTTGAGCACCTTTTCTGATTGTTGTCACCATTAATGCTATTTCATCGCTGTTGCAAATTGGAACTTCCATGTAATTCTGAAATGTAGTTCCACCGCGTTTAATGCTATCTAGGTCATAACCCCAAAAACAAGATTTATCCGGATATACCGATTTCGAAATAAATTTTAAGAGATCAAAAAAATTATTGAAAAATTTTTTGGTCAGGACGGGTTTGTGTGTTTTGATGAAACGAAAAATATCAGCGGGTTCAGTATTTTGTCTTATTTTGTTCTTTACTTCATCCAAAAATGCATTTGTCTCCTTTACTTCAATAATTTTACGCTTGAGTGACTCAACATTATTGGTCAGAGTCGATAGTACTGGTGGCAGAAACACGTTGGTCAACTGATGTAGATTGGCATGTGTCGTCTTAGATCTAATTACTTGATAGTTGCATCTACTAGCAGAATGGCCATAAGTTTTGGAAATAAAATTGTATAAAGACATCAATGTTTTGTCATACAATTTTCCTTTTGATGAAAAAGCGTATAAAAATCGAACAATATATTGGCAAAACTGCAGCTGAAATTTGTTCATTTGACTAAATGCACTATTAAGATTATTCCTCGCTGATAACAGTGAATTTCTTTTTTGAATTAACTGGTCCCTTACACGTCTCTCCTCTAGAGCGCTCGATACCATATCTACTATTGCAAAACCAAATGTTAGAACTACACCAATGCCAGATGCAGCTAAAGCCATATAACTTGCAGTTGTAATTGCTAGCATCGGCATTGCCATAACTATACCTAAAGGAAGAAGATCAAATTCTAAACGAGCTGCCTTTGCCACCGACTCGAGCCATTCATCGTAAAATGAAAGAACCGACGTCAAATTTGGTAAAACGACCCCAAAGTCGGCATTGACCATGTTAGATAAACTTATATTGAGTGTGGTATGTAATTCAGGTATTTTAGTTATCCCATTTTTTATGTCCAACAATTGGGAATGTATTTTATCAACAGCTGACGAAAATTGGCTCGGGTTGCCAAATGTGGAAAGAAATCTCTGTTTTTGCGCTCTGACATCAGGAAGTAGTCTGTGTCGAATGTCGTCCCTGAAAAGATAAAAAACAACTTAAACACCAACAAATACCTCTTCTTCCCCATTGAACACAAAAATAAAAGATTTGATAATAAAAGGTAAAATATGTGTACAGCGAAAAATTTAAAGATGAACAAAAAATAGTAGTAGATATATGAATCTACTTCTGTAAAAACATTTTACCTTGAAGGTAAGTTCAAGTGACTCTGATCTCAAATCTACTGCTCTAAAACCAATATGACCCTTTTCCTCTCGATCTTTCATAGCTGTAAGAGCTATTCAAACCCATGAAAGCTTACTGACATTATGTTCCGACAACAAATTGTCAGGACAAATTTTCAGTTTCTTCAAATATATGTGACCTTTGCATTTGATCTACTGACCAAAAAATCACTAGATGTCTTTTTATCTCTTAAGCTTTGATGTACTGGCCCTAACATCAATACGTTACAATAAAATGATAGTCATTAAATCACATGAGACAAAGTCTATACGAACAAATGGTAAATTCAAGCAATGGAACAACGCTTTTGTTGTTGTTCTAAACCTTCATAGTAAAAGCAAAAAGCCTCTAGCATCAGTTTTGAGCGAAATTCATCGTTAGATGTCGAGCAACGCTACATTCATGTCCTTTAATACCATTGATGTGGGGTCGTCAAAAACATTTGAATCACTGACAAAGAGTTTTTAGACCGCTGCCATCTGCTTCCTGATACAAAAACTCATAGAAGTTAATTACAACATATGAACAACCACAGGGCACTCATCGAGTCAATAGGGTCTGTGAATCTCGTCATGTGACACCGATAATTAACGATAAAATTGAAATTCGAAAAACGTTTTCCGCCAAAATATGACGTTTTCGGATTATGACGTTTAATTTGTCGTTTGGTACGTCATATATATTCGTGTAGAATGCAACTTCCGGGTACAAAAAATGTACCCGGAAGTTTCAAAATTAGACGAGACTTACAGACCCTATTGCAAGAAAGCTTGGCATAATAAAATGCTGCAATATGGGCGCTATACACAGAATGACCAGCATAACATTTTATAATTACAAAAAAAACTAGATGTTGTCGGAAACGACAGCTATCTCCGCACTCTCTGTTTGACACAGAAAACAGTTGTTATACACCTTGGGCATAATTTTTTTCATTATTTTTGAAATCTAACAATTGATATTCGTTATTGTTACTGAAAGAATTCTAGGATATATGGTTGCTAAGTAGAATATCAAAAAATAACTGGTCTTTGTGAATTTCAGGAAATTCACCAAAATTGGAATCAAATATTTTTGAAATACAATTGATGAAACTACACAAAAAATTCAAGTAGAGTTACTAGGTAGAATATCAAAAAATAACTGGTCTTTGAGACTTTCAGGAAATTTACCAAAATTGGAATCAAATATTTTTGAAATACAATGATGAAAATGTTTGTCCTAAACTACACAAACAATTTCAGTACGGTTGCTTGGTAGAATTCCAAAAAATAGTGGTCTTTGTGACTTTCAGGAAATTCACTAAAATTTGAATCAAATATTTTTGAAATACAATTATGAAAATGTTTGTCCTAAGCTACACAAACAATTTCAGTACAGTTGCTTGGTAGAATTCCAAAAATAGTGGTCTTTGAGACTTTCAGGAAATTTACCAAAATTGGAATCAAATATTTTTGAAATACAATGATGAAAATGTTTGTACTAAACTACACAAACAATTTCAGTACGGTTGCTTGGTAGAATTCCAAAAAATAGTGGTCTTTGAGACTTTCAGGAAATTTACCAAAATTGGAATCAAATATTTTTGAAATCCAATTTATGAAAATGTTTGTCCTAAACTACACAAACAGTCTAAGTATGGTTGCTTGGTAGAATTCCAAAAAATAAGTGGTCTTTGAGACTTTCAGGAATTTTCCAAAACTGGAATCAATTATTTTTGAAATCAAATTGATGAAAATGTTTGTCCTAAACTACACAAACATTTGAAGTACAGTTGCTAGGTAGAATTCCAAAAAATAAGTGGTCTTTGTGACTTTCAGGAAATTTACCAAAATTGGAACCGCTTTTCAGAATCCAAAGTTTTCAGAATTTTGTTTTTTACGAAACACTTGTCAGAATATAAGATAACATGGCAAAATTAAAAAAAAAATATGGGTCTTTTCAGGAAATTTACCAAAGTTGGGACCTGAACCAAAATTCCAAAAGCTTATTGCAAATCTATAGACTATATGCAACAATTCTGCATAAAAATTTAATCCATAAATCCCAAAATGTAGCAGGAGTTTGCATCACATGCCACATGTGTCAAAATCCACATCTTTTGGTCTTTGTTAAAATTGACATCATGGGGCCTCTTGTTTGCACCAAGACCAATATCAAAAATCAAAAAGCTTATTGCGCATCTACAGACTAAATGCAACAATTCTACAACAAAACTAAATCCCTAAATCCATAAATGAAGGAGGAGTTTGTGTCACATACCACATGTGTAAAAATTGACATCATGGAGCCTCTTGTTTGCACCAAGATCAATGTCGAACATCCAAAAGCTTATTGCGCATCTGCAGACTATATGCAACAATTCTACATCAAAATTAAATCCCTTAATCCAAAAATGCAGGATCAGTTCGAGTCACAAGAAAAGTGTGACGGACGGACGGACAGACGGAGGGTATAACATCATCCCCGAACTTTCTTCGAAAGTGCAGGGATAATTTAATGCCAAAATTTGAAAGTATGAGAGTGTATCCTTATGCGATACTCTCTCAAGAACAAGTCAACCATAACTGAAATATATAGAGAACATAAGTATCTTTTTACTTCTCAGTTTTTGGTACATGTTCAAAGTGCCATAAAAATCCATAAAGGCATTCCGAAGCTATGATAGGTAAAGTAAAATGTTCCGGACAAAAGGCAAGAGGGGCATGTACTTATTGGGTATTCGTTGTTATTATAAGAATTATTATTATTATTATTTCAAAAATATAAAGTAGTTATAAGTACTTCTGTTTGCAACACAGAATTATCAGCACCATATCAGATGAGCTCGAAGAACTAATCAAATATTTAATATTGACCTGTTAGCCTTATCTATATTTGTTTGCTTGGTGCTCTGGCGGTCTAAAGTGTACTGCCATGGTCTAATGATTGTTGAATAGTTACCCATGTAGTTATCCATATTCTATCGTCTGAACTTCTCTTTCTCAGCCAATTCATTTCTTTTTTTTTCTTTTTTTTTCTTTTTTTTTGTTACAAAAATTTGAATTCTCATTCCACAAATAATTTGGAATATTCCGTCTTTAGAGGAAATTTTTAGTTCCCTTCTCATTTCTTTTTCGCCTTTAATTTACTATCCCATTTTTGTCGTCTCTGGAGAATTTCAGTTCTCTGTAACGATGCATTGTAGGTATTGTACAGGTTCCAATTATCTTTGGGGAGGGGAGGGGTGGTATTTCCACAAGTTCTTATAAATAATCATCCTTTAAATCAAGTAAGAACTTTTAAGTAACCCTCTAGGTAGTATGTATTCGTTACATTTAATATGGTCATACTGGCTATTAGTGATGCCTGAATAGATACGTTTAACCATTCCATTAGATACACTGTAAATTATGCTTTGTTTGTTTTTAAATATTTTTGTATCTTTTTATTTATAATGTCACCTAAGAAGAAGTTGAGTGGCATGTTGTTATTCTACGTTTGTTCCGATTATTATTATTATTTGTCTTCCAATAATTTATGTCCGGGCGATAATTTTGAAATGGCTTAATGTAACCAAATGAAACAAACGACTTGACATACCGTGAGATCAGTATAAAGAGAAATACTATTCATGAAAAATCAAATGGCTGCCATTTCCAAGATGGCCATCATTTTACTTTAAAGAACTGAAGAATCTCCTCAGGAATCGCATCGTAAAAATCAATAATATTTTGAATAAATGTTCAATGAAATAAGAGGAAGGAATCTATGCAAAACAATTTCAAACTGGCTACTATTTCCAAGATGGCTTCCAGGGTTGGGTACCCATAAACGGAATTAACCCTACCAATTGTTACTAGTAGAGATAAGATTAATCTCTCGCGCTTTTGGGACAAGACAGTTCCCTTTTTAAGCTGTGTAAGATTTCCTTGTCTTACACTAGTGCAAGAAAAAATCGCATGCAGTTCACCGGCAAATTTCGTTTTTGAACATTAAGGCCTTTGATTAAAATTTGTACTCATTGGTAATCAAAGGTGTATTTAATCTATGTATTATAAAAATTGTTAGATCATTTGAAGTAAAATTTTACATGAAAATGTGGGAAAATCGTCTTTAAAAAATGTGGCGCGCTCGGATATACATTCCACATTTTATGATGTTACAAAAAGGGACAGAACTCCTTGCGTAAACAGAATACATCGGCAAACGAATACCAAAGCACGGGCGAGGAAAGGGGGAATTGTAAAATCATAAATTCAAATCACGGCAATTCAAAATTCAACACGAATTGAGAAGACAAAACAGAATCGGTGAATAGCTGATGATATTTTTTAGGGTGTGAAAAAAGTGAAAAATAAAATCAAACACCAACTGTACAGTGGAAGTGCGAGATAAGAGAATCTCAGACAATCTCGGGTAAGATTTCAATCATCTCAGATTCGGCAAGCTTCGTCCGAGTCCAGAAATCTTACTCTTGGGTGTCTGATATAGTCTTGTCTCGCCCTTCTCCTGGTGTTATATTCTTTATGTTCCAAAATACCAATATGTTTCCACAAACCTCAAGCTGCAAACACTTGGATAATACAAACAACCTTTGAGCGACTGTACCACTTTTACTGTGACAACAGCTACTGATACGATTGCTATAATGGCAAATATAAGGGCACTGAAAATATATTAAGTAAAACCTGTTTAATAGAAAGTCAACATCATTTATTGTTTTTTTACAAGTTACAAATTTATAGGCTTAGTGCCTATCATTGAGTTACCTATGAAGTTTTATTACACTTTCAAAAACTGGCTAAGATACATATAGATTACACCACAAGATCCCGTTAATTACCATATTTTATCCACTAGAGATAGTTAAATTTTGAAATTTTTTGCAAGGCTTGCCGAGCATTTTAAAATTTTAAAATTTAACTATTGAGAGTGGATAAAATATGGTAATAATCGGGATAAAGTGGTGTAATCTTTTTCTCTAATGATAAATGATAAACACCGCGAGTTGTATTCCGAATAGATTTGGCGGGAAATAGCACGGGGCTTTATTCAACATACGTTGAATAAAGAAAATTTATCCAATGGGTCAAAACCGGTTTAAACTTGACATATCATTAGAGAAAAGATTTTAACATCAGAATAAGAAATTACGGGAAACACCTGGAAACAAAATTAAATCATTTCCATGTCAGTCGGAATCATAGTCACTCAAATTGTTGCTAGAGTAAAATCTATTTTGCAAGACCGTATATTATTATTAGAAATAATACTGTAAACGTTAATTTTGGGTTTATGATGCCAAAATAGCCTGCAAAGGTCCATTAGATTACAATAAATGCCCCTAGACATTAACTGCATCAATTAAAGGATTTAAATGTCACGTTCAAACTGACCTTTCAATCAAAACGCTTAGCACGTTCACAGTCAGCATTTTTTCAATTCGAATTGGATTACGCGTTTAAATTATTCGCACTGGCCATTTCGCTTAAAAATCAACTTGTTTTAATACTACTTTTTCACTAAAGTAGACACAACGACATTTGCTGCGACTTTTCCCAAAAATCTTTTTTAGTAAATGTTAAAGGATAACATGGCATATACTAATGGAAAGCTATTTTTTTTTTTTTTTTTTTTTGCCGCTGCAGGCCGTCATTATCATAATTTTACAACAAAGGATGAAAAAGTTTTCCATTTCCCTTCTATGACATTTTAACATAAAATTTGAGTCTAAAACAGAAGGGAGTATACCCGGTTAAGTGTACACTTGTATTTATTGTTATAATGCTCGGGGTCTATTGATTAACCAAAATACGCGGGTCGGGAGTTCATCTCGATTTCTGTAGCAAAAAAGTAATTGTGAAAATAATTTATAAAGTACCAACAAAAACTTTTTACCTGTAAACAAAGTCATTTTAATTAAAATTAATGGTAAGTGGACATTGGTTTTGAAAATTTTATTCTCATTTTCAGCAAAACATTTTTATGTAAATCAGTAAACAAATCAAAATTCTGTTTGTTCATTGGTCATCTGAATCAACAACAAACAAGCACCTCATATTCAAATAAGTAATCCATCGGTAATGCATTTGCTGTCTTTTCTCCTATTTCTCCTGGCGATTGAAGCTACTGTCCAGTTTTATGTGGGAAACTGCTCATTTCACGCATGTTAAGGGGATACGATACAGTAAAGATCCTGAACTGATTTTTTCGTGAATTTTTGTAATAAAGTCAATTTGAACATGCTCGTTCCAAATCTGCAAAGAAAAGTATAACTTCATGATTTCGTTTTCGGAATAATTTCCCAGTTTCCAAAATATTTCGTAAAAATTGGATTTTTAAAGTAAATGTCATAACTTTAAAACTAATTAAACTAAATGGTACCGGTTTTTTGCTACAGTTTTGTGAGATATTTCTAAAGACGATAATTAAATATTCTAAAACATAATTTCATTATTTGTGGTTCGAAATTGACATTTATGTAAATATTTATAGCATAAACGTCCATTTCTCGTAGGTAAAATTTCACATAGAAAAAAAATCTAATGCACTTATGTTTGTAACGCTAATTTTGATTGGATGGTGTCAGAATTTTGAGGGGGTAAATCCACGGTTTACCATCGGAACCAATAGCAACGTAATGGTGCAGATGCACACCAACCTTCCAGCCATGTAAAAATAGATTTTGATTTGCATTAGAACAGAGATAACCAAACTGTATTTTATGATCTTCAGGGGTAAATCTAAGATTTTACTGTCGCAAACATCCGTTTTCCGGCTCCGCTAACGCGTCGCCGGAAAACTCAGTTTGCGACAGTAAAATCTACGATTTACCCCCTCAGATCCTAAAATACAGTATGGTTATCTCTTGAATTGTTACCTGATTTTTTTCCCCAAAATTCGCAGAGATCTCGTGAAACATCACTCTTTTGAAATTCGCTTTGAAATATGTGGGTCCATGTGCTTATTTTAAAGCTACAGAGAGAAAACTAGCATTTTTTCTCTGCAAATGAGTATTGCCGGTTTTGGCGCGAAATGACGTTACATTATATTTCGCTCGGAAACTTGAACGTCGTCGTGTGTTTTCCCACATATTAACTTTCCGAAAAATAGATCAGAATTGAATTCATTAAACAGGAAATTAAAGACGTCAAACAGAACAGAATTGATCCTGTGATTAATTATTACTTCCGTCTAAAGACATTCACAAAGATCAGTCAAATACCTACAAGACCCTTCTAGTGACTGTGTTGACTGGAAAAACTGATTAAGTATATAGATCTATATACGGTGACCGAGTCCCTGGTTTCACCTATCCACCTTTAACGAAATAAATATAAGAATTCATTGTATGTGGCGTTGGTTCAATTTAAGGGGGTCGGTAGGATGGGTTTTGATCCCGATTTTCCGAGAAAAAAAATGTAAGATTCCCTCAGTCATCCCGAAAAATGAAATTGATCGAATCCCGTTCCTGATAAGTGTTTTCCCGATTTCTCGATGTAATAAATGTCACGAAAAAGATTATAGCGACCCTCATTTAAAGTTAAACGAGTATAATAGGATACTTATCATGCATGTGTAGTGTGATTATGCCTCTTCAACACCATACTCTTGCCTATTACTTATTGATAATACTTACTAGGTACATAATTTGCATGGTTAAAATATTGTGATATAAAAAAAATATTTTCACGGAGTTTTTAATTGGATTTTCACAGCACCCAATAAAAATTCAAATCGTAAAATGTCGTGAAGTTGCCCTAAAGATGGCCATGATAATGCACCGCCTGACTCCCTCGCGACAGCCTTTCATTTCTACCAGCTAAAATATAGAAAAGACACATAATTTTCACGGATTATTTTTTAGCTGTCGCATGCTAGATTCGAACTAACAATCTCGATATTTGTAAGCCCATGCGCTAAAAATGACGCCAGATTCTTTTTCAGAATACGTTCGATCGGGAGTATGACATTTGCGACGATTTAAAAAAATTCCATTTTTTCATTTGCGCCGATTTGTTTAAGTGACACAGGTAATCAACTAAGTGAATTCCATTTCGAAGTGGTGTTAGTTTTGGGTCCCTTTTGTCAAAAAATTCCTTCCAACTGATGAGGAGTTATAAAAATCTCATATATGCTACTTTCGGCATCAATTTTCAATTCGCATTGACGTCGGATGATGTTCGGAAACAAAGCCTATGTGAATGTTTATTTCAATTGGCAATATTTGGACATGTTATTTTTTATTTTTTTTATTTTTTTTATTTTTTTTTTTGGCTTAGCTTACACTCATCAAACATGACAAATATACCAACTGGACTTGTCAGGATATGATAAAAGCATTAAATTTTCTTCTTGATAATATTTTTGTTCGTTTCGGTGATACAGTCTATCAGCAAAAAATAGGTATTTCTATGGGTACCAACTGTGCACATCTCATAGCAGATTTATTTCTTAATTGCTACGAGTCACAATTCATGGCAAAAATTCAAAAACACCCTTCTAAACAGCATTTAGTGGATAAATTTAACAATACATATAGATATTTGGACGATATTTTGGCTTTAACTAATCCTGAATTTTCTAAATTTACAGATGAAATTTATCCTGCAGAACTTACTTTAAATAAATCCAATAGCAGCAGTGATTATACTCCTTTTCTTGATCTTGATATATCAATAAATCAAGGAAAGGTAAACACTAAGGTTTATGATAAAAAGGATATTTCTCATTCCCTAAAGTCAATTTCCCCCATCTCGACGGCGATGTTCTGTTAGTTAGCCCTTCTTACGGGGTCTACATTTCACAACTTGTTCGATATGCACGACTATGTAGTAATGTTTCTGACTTCAACGACCGAAATCTTTGTCTCACTGAAAAACTTCTGCATCAAGGGTTTAGATATCATAAATTGATAAAAACATTCTCTAAATTTTATTATAGATACATTGACTTATTAAGAAAATTTGGATCTACATGCAGGGCTCTTAGACATCAGGGCATTTCACATCCAAACTTCTATGGAAATATCATTTACAAAGCGCATAAATTCAAAAATTGTCCTTCCAAACTTGTTAATCCGTTGAACAAACTTATTCATAAAGGATATAAATACAGCATTGTTGTTAAATCTTTACTTCTGGTTTTTGTTGGCAAAAATATTGATCATCTCCTAAATGCTTTACACCATGACTAAATTTAAACAATTTTTCATATTGGCAGTATTTGGCATTGCACAATATCATGTTCTTCTTTCATAATTGATGATGTTGTTATACCAAATCTATTTAGAAGTATTTCAATTGAAATTTCATATGTAAGAAGGCTTGATATCATAGTCAACGGAAATTATGTCCTTAGCTAGCTGTCAGTAACTGCGAGCATTTGTCCGGACAGTACCTGTAAGTATTGTCTTCATGTTTTATGTACTTCATTGTAAGGGTACTCGTCTTGATAAGTTGGACTTTTTTCTAGTTCGATTTTTACTGTGAGTCTTTTTGTGTATTTATTTTTTGCCATTCACCACACATAGGGGGAGGGTTTGGATCCAAGAAAACGAGTTTAACCCCACCGCAATTTTTGCGCCTCTCCCAAGTCAGGAATATGTTGGTCATTGGCTTGTCCTTGTCTTCTTATAAAATTTTAGTTTCTTGATATTTGAGTTATTGGATGTGGTTTATTTCCATTGATTTATTCACTTTTTTACCTTTTCGGGGCCATTTCGGGCTTACTATATGGTGTGAGGTTCCACAGTGTGTTGAAGACCATACGGTGACCCCTAGATGTTTTGTTTTTGGTCGTTTCAGCCTGGATATGGGATGTTGTCTCCTTGACATTTACCCCATTTCCTTTCTTTTTCATATGTATTGAATTGATTAATCTCGAGTAATGCATGAATGCAATACAAGTATTTCTGAACTAAGATTATGATTCAAAGTTGATCAGTTACGCGAGAGCTAGCCAAAATTATACAGACTTTTCCATGAGACATGGTTATATCCATGGTCGCATTACTAATCAAGGCTTCAAAAAATTCAACCTCATACGACATTGTACGATCGTTAAAAGTTCTTTGATAGATATCAGTCCCTTGTGGAAAAATTTGAAGTTTCAACCGAACTCTGATATTCTTTTATAACTTAATGCTGCCATGATCATTTCTTTTAACTGTCTACGATCTTTCAATAGCACCCGGGCACTACCGAAGTCGTGGGGGAGGTTTTGCGGGCAATAACACCGGTATAACCCATCATTTCTTTTGAATTACCTGTACCGCAGTCGATAATTTTTCTGGTGGTTCCGCCTGATTTGTCTATTTGTCTCATGGACTTCGGCTCTTGACAACTCTGTTCGGTAATTTTGTTATTAGCTCCCATTCTCAATCCATAAAAGAGGAAATATCAGATGGTTTCTTAATTTTGACTTGTTGTTTTCAGACTTTTTCTCTGTTTATCGTGTTGTTTTTCGGTTTAGCAATTATATTTTTATCTGTAAGCGATGAATGAATATGGAGTAAATGTACATGGGACAAAATTCCTACAAAATTCCTTGTCACACTATTAAGTTTTAGCCAAAGTTCGTGAATTTTTGTAAGAACGCTGGCACACACTGAAGAAATTGAGGAAATCTTCTTGTTGGACGAATTCATAACGTCAGTCTAACGACCTACAACGCACGGAAAACTTATACATAACGGTGTTCTAGCATTCATAGGAAACTGTAAAGTGTTTTGACAATCTTGCGTCAGATCAGTTGTAAATTCACTCAAATGTCATTTGCAAAGGTAGAAATGTTTAGAAATGACACCGAAGATTACGACGCATTCGCAAGAGGGGTATGTCACAAAATTTATTTTTAAAAATATATGTCAGTCTGATGCTGAAATAGGCCAGTTATTAACATTCTTTTGGAATTTTTTCTTGCTCTCTAACCATTACTTTTTAATTATAGCATGGGCAAATACGTTACTCCTTAGTTACAGCTAGGGACGCTCGGTTGGCGGCGTTTTTTACACGTTTAGAAAAACAACTTTCGAGAAACTACTTCATATAACACACATTGCGTGCATAGCGTACCTCTATCGTGCGTCTAATGTGTGCATAACTTATCACATATTTCGGTATATGGATTTCCAGTATTTTGATTTTAATTGTATCTGCACTGAAGAGACATAATTTGCCGAAATGCGCATATGAAGAATCTAAATTAACAGCAACTTCGGCATTGTGCAAAACAAAGGAACCAAAAGGCATTACATTATATAAACAACCATATGTAACTGATGGTAAGAAAACTACATATAAAATATTTTTTTCCGATTCAAGTTACCTGGTAACTATTAGCAGTTGTTTCATTTGAAGTATCTGGAACTAAATCTTTTTGGCATTTTTTTTATTTGGAAAATTAAACTAAAGTATACAGAAATAATACTTAGCACGATGTCCCAACATATCAAACAACATAATATAATTCTGACTTGCAGGACACCCTGAATTGTTTATGTTAATGTAACACGGCAGATAGTATGGTACACAAATTAATATAAATTTAGGAGATAAGGTAGAATTTATTTATTCATTACCTTATAGGCATCCAGGCATGTACTAGGGCATTCGTTATTACCTTCATTTCAAATGTAATTTATTACTCAGTTTTGGGTTTTATAATAGAACATGGAAATTAAGCAATAACAGTACATTATTTGAATACCCGAGGGCGTCAATCGTAGATTTGACTGTCAAAATGCAGTTTATAGGCGACGCGTAGCGGAGCCTATAAACAGATATTTTGACCGTCAAATCAAGATTGACACCCTCGGGTATTCAAATAATGTACTGGAACCAGACTTAACAGGGAACGTCATTTGTCCCAGGTGTGTAGATGGTGGAATTGACGGTCGGTTTTGACCAATCAAAACCTTCGTTGTATTAGAATTAAGAACATAAAGGCCTATCTAATTTGATAATATATACTTACAATATAAATCGTTTTTCTCGTCGCCCTTTGAGTGCATTTTCTGATTCTACAAAAGTTATGTCAGAAAAACATAACTGAAGGAAAGTTGGTAATGGTTTAAAAGCTTAATTTATGTTGGAAAAATAAATGAAAAATGTTAGTTGTAATTCAGAGAAATTACTTTCAAAAGCATTGCTTCATTAAGGTATGAAACTTTAATTTTTTTTTATCGCATTTTCATTTTCTAAGAAAAAGAATCATGTACAAATTGTTTTTTTTATATTCACAACCTTTGCCTGTTTTCGGGAATTCATACAATAATAATTATGAATATTCAGTGTAGTATGTACCCATAGTAGTTGCAATGGAATCTAACTTTTTTTATTTTATAGAGAATGCATCAGAGAATATACATACGAGGTTAAGAAGTTGTCGCTTCAACAAATTAAAGCTTACCAGTCGGCGAAGCAAGGAAAGTGTTTTTATTAAAAATTGGAAGAAACAGTGTGGGGAAAATAATGCCACAAATATCTTCGTTTCATACTTTTGAAATATAGGAGAACCGAAACGAAAGTCTAAAAAATAATTAGCGTCGGACCAGGAAGGGTAGGGATGCCTCCCCCCCCCCCACCTTAGGTTGAAAAAATATTAAAAATCCTATTTTTTGTCGAAAAATTGGGTTTATGACCCCCTTATGGAAAAATTATGGATCACTTCCCCTCCCTTAGCAGAAAGTATGGTTCCGCCATTGATAATCCAAAGACAGTGGCAACTTTGGAAACACAAAGATACAAAGACATCACGAGTCCGGCACCCGAAAAAAAGAAACTCACATAAAGAGGAACAACACAGACCCAACTTAAAACCACGGGTGATATCAGGTGCAACTTTAGAGAAAGCATATCCTGCTTTTTATAAGACAACTGCCGTGTTGGACATGCTATATCCAGTAGAAAAGTCATATCTGTAGAAGAAACCACAATCTCAAGCTTCTAAAGGGAAAGATATGTTGTCATCTGGGAAACAGATATCCCATAGCGGTCCACAAGATCGCGATGTTGACAGTAAAACTTCTGCAATGATGACATCAAGTTATGGATAACATACCATTTAGGTAACCTTTTTGTGAGCATCCGGGCTCTATCAAGACCCTTGTGTAGCAAAAGAGTTGGGCAATTGAAACTACATATGATGAAATGATGTTAAAATGTCAAAAGTAGTCCTCTTTTACGAAGCATATAAACATCTTTAATTAACTTCTTCATTTCTGGGTGAAAGCACGTGTGTATTGTGCAGGTAGTTTCCATGGTATTACATATTGTCACGGTGGTTTTTAAATAGAGTGCATTCACATAGAGGCTCATGGTTGGAACTTTGAAATTACTGAATGAAAATATAACATTATATAAATAATATGTAGTATAACTTTGTACAAATATCCCTTCACAACCTCTCTAGCCGCAGCATTTTTACAGTGAATTTTCCCTAGTTTGCCTATACTTCCAGAATAAATCACCCTCGACCTATTGCAAAACCTATTTTCATTACTCATACTTGGCCGAACAAATGGAGGTATCTCAAATAGGTTTAATTATATATAGTTATACCAATTTCAAAATATGCTTGTACACATGTAATAAATATAGATTACACCACAAGATCCCGTTCATTACCATATTTTATCCACTAGAGATAGTAAAATTTTAAAATTTTAATTGCGAGGCTTGCCGAGCATTTTAAAATTTTTAAATTTAACTATCGAATATATTTGGCGGGATATATGTTGAATAAAGAAAATTTATCTAACAGGTCAAAACCGGTTTAAACTTGACATATCATTAGAGAATATCAAATCTATTTGACACAATACATCTCAATAAATAAGAACAATCACTGCCAGAAGTGACAGTGATCACTGCGACATCTTTTTTGACCACCTGTTTGTCACAGAAAACAGCTGTTACGGACCTAACTTATCACTTCAGAAAGGTCGTCAAAATTGAAACCAAGATTTTTAAAAATTAAATTAGTGAAACCGTTTTATTTAATCGAAACAATTCTAAAAGTGTGATTTTTTAAGTAGAATCTAAAAATAAGTTGTCTTTGATAATTTCAGGAAAATACCAAAATTGGAATCAAATATTTTGAAATCTATGTCTAAATCTAAATCTATTTTGAAAATGGTTGTTACAATTGAAACAAATTCAAAAAGTATGGTCGCCAGGTATAAGTGATCTATGAGAGTTACGGGAAATTTAACAAAGGAACATTTGGAATTTCAAGTATTTCAGATCTTAATTTTTACCATATAATTGCCAATGATATGAGATTGTATAAGATGTACAAGATTGTATGCTGAAATTTCTGAAAATTTCAGTCTTTGATATTTTCAGGAATTTACACTAGTTATAATTTTTTACCGTCTACACATTCAAGACGAAATGTAGAATCCAGTTCCCAGCTGAAATATGTTCCATTCTGTACAGGGACTAGCATTCCAGGATTGGCATCCTCTGGATACGAACCATTCAACACCTGCATCATTGCAACAAATGTACCAGTGGTATTTCTTTCACCTTTAATTGTAACAGAAAATAGCAAAAGTAGGTAATAATATACAAACAGCATAAAAAATTGAAGCAGCATTACCCAATGCCATGTCAAGAATTTATTATTTCGAATCTAATATGAAAAAAGATTAAATTTTCCCTTTTGAAGTGGTCTTTCCTGTCTCCATTGCCTTCTGTGTCTATGATGTTTATTTCGCTGGACTTGATTGCTCTTTGTTCAGGGGCCAACTCCGACCTGCCGTTGGGTGTGGGTTTTCTCACCGTTCATTGAAGATCTTATGGTGGCTTTGAGTTGTTATTTCTCCCCTTTGGGTCGTTGTCTCTTTGACACATTCCCCGTTTCCCCTCTTTTTTCTATGATGTCACAATACACAATCTGGCGTTTTGAAACGGATGCGAGTTCAAAATCCGATTCAAAAGCAAAAGATACAAATTTGCGTGTCTGAATGGCATGATTTAGTATAAAAATGTTCTCAACTCTTATTTTCTTCATAAACAAAGACGAACAATATTAAAAGCATGATTGTCTTCCATACATTTTACATTTATTTTGATACCATTTGCGCATATGCAAAGTATGAGGCTGTTGAGTAATATACTGGTAAACGAATGGTGTCATCCTGGTTTGCATACATTTAATAACCCTACTTATTAAATTGTTTAATAAACAAAAAAGACAATAGGTTCACATACCATGAAGATCTTATAGTTTGTTTTAGATATGTACAAAAAATACATGAAATATATTTTTGCCTGTAAAAATACTACAAATGTATGTTTGCATTTTGATTTTTTGATGTGCATTTTGTTAAAAGTAAGAAAGGTTTACAACATGGACTAGATAAGATCTCTGAATTTTGAAATAAATGGCTTTTGAGTGAAAAAGTAAATCATAAAATCTCCAATAAAATTGCGTAAAACCTTAAAGAACCAGAGGCTCCCAGGCGCCTGTATCGCTCACCTGGCTTTCAGTTGCCACAATCAAGCTAACAATGTAAGTTATACAAATGAACTTCAGTTCCTCAAACTTTGGTAGTTCGAACATCACCAATATCTTGAACTGTATTTAAAGTCTGATCATGTTTTACTATATTTCTTCGTTGGACTTTTTTCACAAAAATGTCCCTGCATAGGACCACTTTTGACACAAGTTTTTTGTAAATTGAAGTTAACAACAATTTTCAAAACCACATATTTTTAAGTTACATTGTACGACATTAATATCTATTTGCAAGCCAAATTTAATTGAAATCAGAATATGTTGAATTTTCCTGCCTTTTCTGTGGCCATTTTGAAAATGGTTCTCAACAAACAATTTTCAAATCCGGTTTTCAAGTCCCAACATCAATATTTATTTGGAAACCAAATTTCATTGAAATCAGACAATGTTGAATTTTCCTATCTTTTATGGCGGTCAACAATTTTCAACACATGTTATCAATATCCACTTGGAAACAAATTTCATTGAAATCGGACAATGTTGAATTTTTTCATCTTTTTTTTGGCAGCCATTCTGAAAATGGCTTAAGCGGGCATTAACATCAGTTTTGAAGTTGCGACATCAATAACTATTTGGAAACCAAATTTCATTGAAATCAGACAATGTTGAATTTTCCCGCCTTTTTGGCGGCCATTTTGAAAATGGCAGTCAACAAACAATTTTCAAATCCGGTTTTGAAGTTGCAACATCAATATCTATTTGGAAGGCCATCATACATTGGGGCGGATTTTGTCAAAAAATAAAGAATACAATGGGGCAGAAATAAAGTTTACAATGGGGCGGATGATATATAGTGCTTATTAAAACGGCTTTTTATTAGCGTTCATGTACTGCACAACATTTGCTATGTTTTTGAAGCCAAATGGTAGACAAAACTAAAGGAGCCAGGATCACACATGAGGGCAAAGGGCCTCTTTTCATCATTATTTCAAAACTTATTTCTTCTCTACACTTTCTGCCATTTCCTCTTTCATATACATGTATGTTAAAACAAACTGCATGCATTTTACTGTATAGATCAAAAAGGATTCAATAATGGACAACAAATGAGCGAGGATTGAATGAATATTTAGTTGAATAAACGGGAAACTGAAGAACAACGAAACAACGTGCATTGAATCCCAAGTTTCTTTCTAGAACAGACAAAAATATGAATGTGCTATAGTTCTGTTGTTTTGAAAAGTTCATGTATTTCCAAATTGTTGTATACAAGTGGCTTTATTTTTCTTCTATTTTTTTTTAAATACCTTGACAGCATTATCATAGAACTAAATACCGAAGTTACTGTAAGTTTTGATTCTGCATATGTCATATGTTATATCTGCCCCTTTGATTCATTTTAAATCCGCCCATTGAATACTTTTATGCCGCCCCATTGAACTGTTTTTTGTCGCCCCATTTAGTTATGAATCCGCCCCATTGTAAATCAGCGATTTGGAAACCAAATTTCATTGAAATCGAACGATGTTGAACTTTCCCGCCTTTTTTGGCGGCCATTTTGAAAATGGCGGTCAACTAAAAAAAATTAAAACACCAGTTTTGAAATCCAAACAGCATGGCAAACATTTTAACAATTTACACTTAACCTTCATCTTCTATAGTTTTGGAAATAAAAGAAAAAAAATATTAAAATTTTGAAAATTCGGTGAAAAAAGGGCAAAAACTCCTACAAGGGTTTTTTGGATTTTCTTCAAAATTTCAGGGTTTGTAGATCTTGATATGGTGAACCTTTTTGCAATATACATTTAACCTCTGTCTGTTACAATTTTTGAAATAAAAAATAAAAAATGCACAAATTTTGAAAATTTTACGGAAAAAGGGCAATAACTCCAAGACTGGTTTTCAGATTTTCTTCAAAATTGCAGGGCAGGTAGATCTTGCTATGCTGATCACTTTTACTCCAGTCAGATTTTTGATATCTGTAACGGTTGTTGAGTTATTTGCAAAAAACAGCAATTTACCCCCTATGTTCTATTTTTAGTGACGGCAGCCGTGTTGTTTGGTCTTCGGGCTGATCGAACACAATTTTTGAAACTGCATACCCTGGTGATGCTTCAGGCCAAGTTTGGTTACAATTGGCTCAGCAGTTTCAGAGGAGAAGATTTTTGAAATTGTTGACGGACGGACGGGACGACGGACGCAAAGGGATGGCAAAAGCTCACATGGCCTTTCAGGCCAGGTGAGCTAACAAGTATATCTGTGGCAATGGTATGTAAGACTTGTAAAAAAATCAAGTCAATGTAACATGTAACTTGTTGGATTTTTTGGTTTAACCAATCTTAACCTACAACTCTAAAATTTGCTACATGAATCTCTACATTAAATTGTTTACAGCCAGATATGGTTCAGAAAAAAGTATATTGTGAAGTTGATTAATACATTGATAATTTCATTGATGAGAATTCACCTTAGCTTCGTTGGTGTAAAAAAGTCTTTAAATTTAAATGTTCGAGCATTTTGATATTTTCATCTAACCTCCTAGATAAAAGACTCCATTTTCAGAAGGCTTTAAGCTTTCGGAGGCTTCCTATGATTTTAACTTATGAATATATCCTTTTGATTGATATCTGTTTGTATTCTTGTATTGAACATCATACTTATGTGAAGTGAATATTTTATGATAATATTTAGTGGAAATTAATTATATGGATTAGCACATTGACTTATCCAATATATATAAAGGGGTTCGTTGGAACCCCCTTTTTCTCCATTCGTGCAGAATTTATGAACAAATTCATAAAAATCGCGACACAATCGAATGAAACCCTTTTTTACTGAACCCAATCTTAACCCCCTTTTTTCAAAGGCTGGATCTGCTGCCGCTGTAAATCACTGGCATTTTTTTTTTTTGTAACAAATGTTAAATCTTATAAAAGACCACATATTATACTTTATTTATTACAAACTTGTTTACCTATTGCCCATGTTCCAGTTTCGTTGTAGAAAAAAATTTCAATGGTTTTGTCTGTGACGGATTGATATCTTGTTGATAAGCCAACATCTGATCCTACCCGTCTGAATTCGGCACGTGTTGCACTTTGTGGGGCGTCCTTCCCGCCAATCAATTTTAAAATTTCACATGCACCTGTTTATAATGATACCAAACCATTATGACAATAGTATAAAAGATTCTAGTAATGTGCAAAATCCCCGACGAAAATCAGTAGGGAAATTCCAACACTCACATAATATTCAACAGGTCTTTATAGAAACTCGGTAAACATTACAACACTGAGGTTTCAATTTAGTCCTAGCTTTTCCTTTCCCTGTGTGACATAATTATCGCTCTCAATTTCAACTACTGAAATAACAAAATACCGAGGTTTCTGTGAACTTCGTTTTGATTTCTGTGATTTTGAAACTGATACTACAAACGTTGCAATCGTTAATTTTGTGTAAATTTTGGATTGCAAACAATTACATGTAACAGCAGCTTCGCAGAAAATTAACATGTTCAGCATCACCTTTTGAAATTTCTTTCTTTTATTTCTTATCATTCAGGTATTCAAGTGATAAAATGTTTTGATTTTATTAGAACTGAACCGACGTAAGTTGCCGTAATGACCATCTGAGGATACCGACTGCTCTTCTGCTAAATTGAATTAAGAAATAAACAATGGGCATCAAACATAACTGTCATTTTAGCATGGGCTCGTATCGTTTTTATCCAGAGCGTTAACACCGTGTACATTTGTTACCGCGAGGGAGTAGCTCCACGGCATGAGGGGGTAAATAATTTCGCAGGAGGGAGTAGAATTTCGAGGAAATTTTTCATAACAGCAGTTTAATAAGCTTCACAAGTCTTTAAAAATCACATTTTCTTACAAATCATTTATGCCACGGAACCTCTCCATTATTATGCTTGTTTATTGTGTTATTAGAATTCCAGTAGATGATTCCACTTTTTCAAACACCCCGGACTTTTACAGGCGATAAACCGTTTTATGACCTTGTACAGCGATGGAAACCATCCACCAGTCAAGTTTATGGGTGTACATCGATAGATTGTCATCAAAAGATCCCTTTAAATCATCACAAATATCTTAAAAGGTCACGAAAATTATTAAATTACATATCACCTACGTGAATAGGGTAACACCAGAGGGAACAAATCAAAATTTCAGAGCAGCATGAGGGAATCGCTTTAATTGTATACATTTTGTCTTACATCATTGTACATCCCCGGAAGTTCATGTTATGAAATGTCATTAAATATGAGATATACCATAGATGATATTTTGTCACTAAACAACCCTCGCTTTTGTGATTTTTTTATAATGAGCTCGAAATTAAGGATACTACAGTAACAGCCATATCAGCCTTATTCTTTGACCTTCATCCTGAAATTCACAACAGAGGTAGCCTACAACTGTGTTGTATGCCAAACGCGATTACTTCACTTTTCCAATGGTCAGTTTCCCTTTTCTTTTTAGCAACATTCCAACAGCGCCAGTGTACGGATTTTACATCTCCTAACTCATTCGCTTCTCAAGGGCCTGTGTTCGATACAGTGAATTCCTTGAAACAGCCCTGCCGCTCACAAATGAGTTACTGCTACAAGGGTATGTTGCCCATAATTTTAAGTTGTCCCTGCAGAAGTTTTAAGGTCGATACTACAATCTTGTAGACCGCTCTATGGAATATATTCCAGGGCCCGTGTTAACGAAACAATCTTAAGATATGTCCTAAGACATGTCTTAGGACATCTTTAAGGACACTGTTATGACCATCTTAAGACATGTATGAGATTGTACAACAAAGCGATCTTAGGACTATCCTAGTTCAAGATATCCTTATTAATGTCTTTATAAGAATATAATAAAACTAGAGTAATGACTGTCGGAAACGACAGTGATCCCAGCACCCCTGTTTGACACAGAAAACAGCTATAGACCCTGGGTATAATTTTTCTGAACATTTTTGAATTTCAAATTAAACTATTGACAGTAACTATTTTTACCATAAGGAATTAAAGAATATATGGTTGTTAGGCAGAATTCCAAAAAATAAGTAGTCTTTGAGACTTTCAAGAATTTTACCAAACTTGGAATCACATATTTTGGAAATCAAATTGGTGAAATGTTTCTTCTAATTCTAATAATTTTTTAACTATGGTTTCAATGTAGAATTCCAAAAATTAGTGGTCTTTGACAATTTCAGGAAATTAACCAAATTTGGAATCAATTTTTTTGGAAATCCAGTTGGTGAAAATGATTGACCTTATCAAAACAAATGCTAACAGTTTGGTTGCTAGGTAAAATTCCAAAAAATATGTGGTCTTTGACACTTTCAAGAAATTTACCAAAATTGGAATCAAATATTTCTGTAATTCAATTGGTGAAAATGATTGCCCTAATGGAAACAACCCCTAACAGCATGGTTGCTAGGTAGAATTAAAAATAATCGTGGTCTTTGACACTTTTAGGAAATTTACCAAAATTGGAATCAAATATTTTTCGAATTCAATTGGTGAAAATGATTGCCCTAATGGAAACAAATCCTAACAGTTTTGTTGCTAGGTAGAATTCCAAAAAATACGTGGTCTTTGACACTTTCAGAAAATTTACCAAAATTTGAATCAAATATTTTTCAAATTCAATTGGTGAAAATGATTGCCCTAATGGAAAAAATCCTAACAGTTTGGTTGCTAGATAGAATTCCAAAAAATACATGGTCTTTGACACTTTCAGGAAATTTACCAAAATTGGAATCAAATATTTTTGAAATTGATTGCCCTAATGGAAACAAATCCTAACAGTATTGCTGCTAGGTAGAATTTCAACAAATAAGTGGTCTTTGACACTTTCAGGAAATTTATCAAAATTGGAATCAAATATTTTTGAAATTGATTGCCCTAATGGAAACAAAGCCTAAAAGTATTGTTGTTAGGTAGAATTTCAACAAATAAGTGGTCTTTGACACTTTCAGGAAATTTACCAAAATTGGAATCAAATATTTTTTAAATCCAATTGGTGAAAATGATTAACCTGATAAAAAAAACTAAAAGTATGGTTGCTAGGTAGAATTCCAAAAAATAAGTGGTCTTTTAGACTTTCAGGATATTTACCAAAATTAGAATCACATTTTGGAATTCTAAGATTTCAATTTTTTTTTCCAAATACTTGCCAAAATATAAGATTATATGCCAAAATGTCCAAAAATATCAGTCTTTGACATTTTCAGGAAATTTTCCAAAGTTGGAACCGGAATCAAAATTCTGAAAGCTTATTGCGCATCTACAGACAATATACAACAATTCTGCAACAAAATTAAATCCATAAATCCAAAAATCTAGGATGAGTTTGCGTCGCATGCCGTATGTTGCACAATCCATGGTCTTTGTCAAATCGACATCCTGTGGCCTCTTGTTTGCATCAAGATAAATACAAAAAATCCGAAAGCTTATTGCGCATCTACAGACCATATACAACAATTCTACTACAAAATTAAAACCCTAAATCCAAAAATGTAGGAGGAGTTCGCGTCGCATGCCACATGAGTCAAAATGGACATCTTGGGGCCTCTTGTTTGCACCAAGACCAATATCAAAAATCCGAAAGCTTATTGCGCATCTGCAGCATATATGCAACAGTTCTATAACAAAATTAAAGCCCTAAATCCAAAAATGTAGGAGGAGTTCGAGTCGCAAGGATTTGTGACGGACGGACGGACGTACGAGGCCAACGACAATATCCTCGAACTTTCATTCGAAAGTGCGGGGATAATTATTTCAATAAAAAAGATGATCAAAAGTAAGAAAAAACCGAAGTAACAGTTCAGAAACAATGAAGTATTGAATAAATTGATATTTTTGGAATAACTTTGTTGAAACTAATTGTGATATCTATAAAATGATGTATGAAATCAAATCGCACCAAAATGTAATGAACAAAAGTTGGGGTATTATATTCTAATCAATACATGTATTATATACATGTAGTTCACATAATTGAACTGTCAACAAGATGTTATCGTGTCATGTCACACAGGGTCAAAGGATGAAATCGTGCAAGTTGAATATAAAAGTAAATAAAATATCGGTGCGAGTAAAATCGTACCTGTAACTTAGAACTTGATCAGTTGTTCCCGAATCTGATGTACAAAAGTGGAAAATAGTGGTTTTTAGTCAATATTTTTAACTTAAGACACTTTTGGGACACCTTTTTTGGTGTCTTAAATTTAGGATTGATTTTAGGATATACAAATGTATCTTAATTTAGGACCCGTTCGTTAACCTGACTCAGGACTAAAACATGTCATAAGACCATCTAAAGACATATTTTAGTCCTAAGACAGCCTCGTTAACACGGCCCCTGATGACAAAAGGTCTCCACCTTTTATTACAGATTAAAACTATTTTCCTCTACTGGATTTGACTTTACAACCGGAATTGACACGCACAACACAGCAAGTGTCTTATAAAAAAGCAGGTGATGCAATGGTGTTACCCTGTAAATGTGCATTTTAATTATTTTTCATTACCTTCGATGTACACCCGTAAACATAAGTGATTGTTGGCTGTCGTCGCTGTACAAGGTCATAAAGCAGTTTATCGTACTTATCGCCTGTAAAAGTCCGAAGTGTTCGAGAAAGTAGAATCATCTACTGGAATTCTAATGACACAACAAACGGGCATAATGATTGAGAGGTTCCGTGGCGTAAATGATTTGTAAGAAAATGTGTTCTGTAAAGACTTGGAAGAAAGACATGGATGTAGCGTTGCTCGACAATTAGCAAAGAATTCCGCTTAAACCGGTGCTAGGGGCCGTCTTGAACTTACTATGAGGTATGAGCAAAGCTCATTGTTGAAGGCCTCATGGTGACTTCAAGATGAAGAACAACAATAAAAGCGTTGTTCCTTTGCTTGTTTTTTTTTACCATGTATTTGTAGAGACTTTGTCTCATGTGCATTTACTCCATATCCTTTTATTCTCCATTGTGAAGCTTACTGTTATGCTGTAAAGTAAAACTGCGGGGGAATTCTACTCCCTCCTTCTTTCGGATGGGATGTAAACTCAGGTCCACGTGTAGGAAGAAATGCCACGCTTCCTGCACGTTAAAGAACCCTTGTAGCAAGCTTTTTTTGAGTGGTCCGTAGGTGATCGGCTACAAGGCTAAATTCTCCGCCCTTTTCGATTTCACCCTACTTTTCCAGTGGCAGTCAGAGTTTCCCGTCCCATGGCCCTTTCCATACCCCAAAGTGATTATCTATTAACAAACTTGTTCTCGTCTTGATATAGCTGAAATATTGCTGAGTAGACGTTAAACAATATTCAATCAAACAATCAATCAACCAATCGACGACCATTTTGATTATGGCGTTTTTAGTTTAGTAATAAGCACCTAAGTTACTAAAACATGCAATTTGTGTTTAAATGTGCCTTTGCGATGTTAACAACAGCCAAAGGGACTTAAAAGGAGTTTACAGATGATCACAGATGAATAACAGAATTCATAAACCGAATGTTTCGGACTTTATTCAGTTTGTGAGCGAGTCGGCCGCGTTTACACATCGATAAACTCGTCCAAAATAACTTTCAGTCCTATAATAATAGTGTCATTGAGATTATTTTAAACTACATCAATTGGGAGAATTGAACGAAATACAATATAAAACTGTATTTTTCGGAAAATCTGAGTAAATATTTAATAGTTATATGATATCAAGTCATAATCAGGTTGCAAAAAACTTGATTAAAATGATAAATCTTTATTACCACATGAGCTGATCTCCGAATCTAAGCTGACATTCTGGTTGCATGTTTGTAAGGCGAAGTAACATTTGGATTTGTAGTGGCCTCCTTTATCATCACAAACCATTCCTTCATCCTGTGTACACTTAGTACTTTTATCACTGGCGCATACACAGTCAATTCCATCGTAGTCTTCCCAGTCTGCACAAACATCTGCCACTTGATGTAAAAATCATACAATTATTAAGTTGTCAAAAGAATGATCAGTAGAAGATAAATCTCTTTTAAATATTGCACATCATTATACTAAAGAGTATACAAAATGCGTACTTGAGATGCACATTATAGCAGTAACATTGTAGATTATTTGAATATCCAAAGGTATATAACATAGATTGAAATGAATGCATTTAAGCCGAGCCTGTGAAAGGATAATTGTGACCCTCAAATCAAAATTTAGGCTTTTGTGTACTCCAACGAGGCACGTAATCGCGATTCTAATGCAAGCAGACATTTTTTTATTATGTAGTTTTGACCAATCAAATTGTTTGTCGGAAAAATACTGCATTAGAAATCTAATTTAAACCAATCAGGTCTGCAAAGGTTACAAATGGTTGTGTTTGCAAAGGTTGAGTCATACAGAAAACCTGCTATAAAAGCAAGATTCAGGTCACAAGTTGTTTGATTTGGTTTTCTTTGCATAGTTAAGAAATAAAATACGGTACCCATATATTCATATCGTTTTACCACAGGTACGTACTTTATAGCGTATATTTTACCCCGAGTGTCAGCCATAGAATAGCAACCCGTAGTAAAACAATATAAATATATGGGTACCGTTAATTATTTTGATCCTATGGTAACAAATACAGTAGTTTGAAATTAAACCAATTATTACTCCCCTTTGGGTCGTTGTTTCTTTGACACATTCCCCGTTTCCCTTCTTTTTCCAATGTAGGTCATAAATTATCATTTTACCACGAGTATGGACATTAAGCTATGAAGGATGTCATATTCGAATTAAAAATTTTAAAATTTTGAAAAATTTTGTCTGTTTTTGTCTCGATGCGAAGTAATTGTTCGTTCAAGTTCAAAGTTTCTACTATATGCCTGATATCAGTTTAAGTCAGTGTTCCAGATATCCATTTCTTGTAAAAAGATAAAATATTGCTAGGCTGGCGTTAATAGCAAATTTTTTTTAAGTTACCGTAAAATGCAAATACATGTAAGTGATACTTTGTAAATTGTATTGTAGAAATCGCACAGCTGTATCTGGTGAGATACGATTTTTTTTGTTCATTTGCAAGTCGATAAAATCCAGTACCAGCTCTCTTCGGCGTTTGGCTTAAAATAGACTGGGAATGGTGGTATGTAGTAGTTGTCCATGATATAGGCAAATTAGAATATTAATAAGCAACAAGTATTCGGAGATGCAGTTTAAACTAATAAAATTTTAATTCAGACAGCTAGATTATGTTTCACCTTACTTGTATATATCCCGATTTTAAATACCTCCATTTCCTTTAATTCTCTGACTATCAGTAATCCCTTCACCGGTTAAGGCAAGCGCTGTATCTAAATAACAAAATACCGAAGTTACCATAAAATGCAAATAAATGATACTTTGTAAATTGTATTGTAGAAATCACAGAGCTGTATCCGGTGAGATACGATTTTTTGTTCATTTGCAAGTCAGTAAAATCCAGTACCAGTTCTCTTCTTACTCCACAAGGGGAGGTTTGGCTTAAAATAGAAACAACAAGAACAAAGGAAACAATTTATAAGTTGCAATGAAATGAAAGGGTAAAACAGTGGCATTGGCAATAAATAAAAACCCGACTACCATTATTTGGAAATCGGCATGATAGCATATGCATACGACATAGTCCGATCTAAGGTGGCTAAGAAATAAGTTCTTGTAAGATCTAAATTATATTTTTAGACTTGTATGATGAAATCACAACTACATAATTTTTACTAGAATAATTAAAGCAAACATTCATATAATTATCATTAATTTGAAAATTCAAAATGCGTTTCTTGTAAGAATTAGCCAGTACTTTCACTAAATTCTTTATCTTTATCAAACATTTTGGCTTTACATTTAGATCATATTGGTTATTTGTTCTCTATCAGTTTTTTTAACATCTTTGAATTTATGGTTTTCCAAACGTTTAGATTTTATCTGCACTGAAGAGACATAAATTGTCGAAATGTGCTTATGCGGAAAATAAATTCACAGTAACTTCGGTATTTAGTTATTTGTTCATCTTGTCGTTATATCGTTTCAAGGGGGTGCACACGGGACCAAGAGTTCTGTTCTCCGTTTAGTTTCTTTCATTTGTGGGCTGCTTACAGGTACAAGATAAACGTTATAGCCATCCATAGAAACTTAATTTACGGTAAACTCCTCGGTATTTTAGTTATCCACAATGATGAAAAGACAGTTTCACATGTATGAAAAAAATTGGTAGCAGTAAATAAAACGGCAAAAGAACACCAAAGCAAAAAGGAAAATTGGAATTCTAAAACCAAAAATGAAATAACACAGCAATGCAGACCCAATACACATTGAAACAAACAAATGAACAAAAATGAACAATAACGCCCCAAAACTAAAGAACAGTCAGTGTGAACGCCGGTGATGATCCGAAAATCTACCACAAAAAAAATCTAGTTCGACATAAGAAACGGAATTGCGGCTACAAGTCACTGTGGTGATTTTTTTTTACAATGAACTATACAGTTTTACAGCAGGGATGACAATGAGACAGCGAGAACTTAATACTGTTGTTGTCATTTTTTATCGCAATCTAAAAATGAAAAGAATTATTTTTGTTGACGCCCCCAAATATTATCTGCAATTTTTGTTGATGCGGCCTTAACAAAGAAGTCGTGATAGAAATATTACGAAATTAGAACTGACATTAAATGACGCTTGGTTGGCACAAATTTTAGACAATATATCAAATGTACACTCAACAATAGTTATTTCAATGTTCCAGGAAGACATGCGCAGTATGCTGAAATGTGATCACGAAAGGTACACGTAATATTGAAGTTTCAAAGTAATATGGTGATGGCTAGGCTACATGTCGTGCAAACAGATATGTCAGAACTAGACTAAATGACACATTTGATTTGCAAAATAAAATAAATTTCGAGATATTTACAAAGATTCGATATTTTACCTATGTTTTGTACTCTGAAAAGAGCACTTTAAACCTGAGTTACCAAGATAAGTGATAATTTCAAAGAGTTTATTTAATAATATTACATGGTTATCTTATGAAAAAGGTAAATTTTCCTGCTCAAGACTTAAACAATACTGAAATATCTGGAAGTCATGGTAATTTTTTTAATTCTCCCTACCAATGTATTTCGTGTGGACAATATTATAAGTTATTTTTTAGACTTTTTTTATATACTCCTTGCTTTCAGTTACTAGCCAGAAAGCATAAAAGGTATATATCTAAATAGACATATAAGGTAATAATTTTTTGGAAAAAATATATTCTTTCAAAATAGAGAAAAAATATTTGTGACGATTTTTTTTCTTCTAAATCGTTGTAATTTGAGAGCGAATGGACATGCGAAACATACTCTTTTGCATCTCGCCTCACTAGCAAATGTAAAAAACAATTATTAGTTAAACAAAAATTCAGAATTTTTATTATATTTCGCCGATACTAAAGATAAAAATAGCTTACTTGCAGGATGTTGGAAAATGAGAAAAACACAAAACAACAGCCAATATGCTGTGGCCAGTGGTGTCATTTCGTCAGTTTCCTTTCAGAATGGGGACTTTGTACAACTGATTGTTTCTTTTATACTTGTATATGATGTAGCAACTATAGTCATAGTTAAGCCACAAAAAATATGATACATATAATATCATAGGAGGAAACAGTAGGACAAATGATTAATAGTGTTACAAAATACATGTTATTGCTAAATATAAAAAATAATGAGTCTCTCGTGCGGTTAATGGTTTGTGAAGCTGCACTTGTTTACAGAACTTAGTAAAAATTGTCTTGTTTCCCATCTTTATTTTCACACAACTGGTACTACGTTGAACGAAAATGAAAAAAAACACAAATACCGGAACAAAACTCTATGTATTTTCCTTGAGAAATCCTTGTATATACATGTAGCAATAGCTTGGATAAAACACTGCCTAAACTTGTCTGATTATGACAGAATCTTAACTATGCGTAATCCCATTGATACAGGCACTTGAACGGAAAGATTGTTGTTAAAAGTAAGTGAGAACTAAACCGTAGACCATGACATTATCGGAAACGCAAGAAAATAAAGGCATCACACAAGTACGGAAAAGAAAAGAAAAATGGGGATACACGTGCAGATCATCAACATAAACCCAATCAAAAACCATGTACGAGTAAGAAACTCTTGTTTCTTATAGACACCTTCAATGTTGAACACGGCAACTCCTGTAAAGAAGTGAAGTCCTGTAGAGGAAACATTACAAAAACAGGATAACAGTAAACACCTACAATGGCCGGGAACTACAATCACATGCCAATATTTACAAGGGAACTACATGTATCTATTGTCAACATGGAAACATACATGTATATGTATATGTATATATGTTGTTTACGGTTGTCTTTTGTCTTTGTGTTTTTACTGTTTAGTTCCCTAGCAGATTGTGACATGTGACTGTAATTTTCAGCCATTGTAAAGTAAATGTTATCCCATCTTTTACATATCCCATAATGGTCTACAAGATGTCGCCCTTTAAACTTCCTAAGGGGTGACAGATACTGTGGTCTTACAATAAAAAGAACTCGCAGAAGTATTAATTTCCAAGATAGTTGATGTCTCGCCAAATTCTTTACATGATAATACTTACATACTAATGAAGGCATATGGAACAGACAGTGTCTCTGTATCACTGTTGAATAGTCCAGTAATAAATATAATTTATTTGGATATTAATATTTTGATTCTATTATATTCAAAACCATTTAAATATTTAAATAGTTCTACTCTGCTATTTTTTTTTTTTTTTTTGCTCTACAAAGTGAAGGTGGCGTCAAATGACCTGGATCGGCCGACGGATATTGCTAAAATCAAATGTTTTGATTTGATCTGCACTGAAGAGACATAAGTTGTCAAAATGAGCATATGCAGAAACGAAATTCACAGTAACTTCGGTACTTTGCTAGTTAAATATAATATCATTTGATATATCGCAGGATCTTCATCTCTCTCAACTACTGAATTGTCTATTGAACTAATAAAGCATTTTCTGAATGTCAGAGACGCGCATCAAGCATACAAGCATACTGTGAAACTATTCATGCCCGAAGTGACATAAGGCACATGTTGATACTTAAAAGTCGAAATATTTATTGGATAATCTTGAATCCCATTCATTTTCTCAAATACATTCTCTCAAAGCATTTGATTTTTCCAAACTGTATACCACGCTTCCTGATGATAAACTAAAATCACGAATCAAAGGTATTATTCAAAAAGCCTTTTCCGATAAAAAAAATAATTGTTGTAGTAGGTTATATCCACATTATTTTTTTCAAAACCCTATTAAAAAGGAAAAGTATGCTACGATGAAAAACAGGTGTGCAGTATGCCTGATTTTCTTATGATAAAATATTTGTCACATTTGGAAGTGCTATTATCAACAGCAAGTTGGCATACCAATGGGCACTACTTATGCTCCTTTCCTCGCAAAATTGTTTTTATATTCCTACGAGACTGAATTTCTTCAGGGAATCGTAACAGATCATAAAATAAAAAATACTTGATCCTTGAATCTCACGTATAGATATATTGATGATCTTCTTTCATCAATAACGCATCTGTTGCTAAATGGATTCCATTAATGTAGCCAACAGAACTAGAGATAAAGGAAACGACAGAAATCACTGGATCTACATCTTTTTGGACTTACATTTCGAATGTGATGAAAATGGTTATCTAAAATTTACAAAAAAGGGACATTTCAATTTCAAACTTATCAATTTCCCTAACATGTACATGTACAATACAATTCCAGCTTCTGCTGCTTACGGAGTGTATGTTTCATAGTTGATTCGTTACGCGAGAGCTAGCACAAATTATACATATATACATTAGACATAATAATCTCCCGTGACCGCCTTATTAATCAAGCCACCAAAAAAAATCCGTCTCATACGATCATTAAATTGAAGTTTCGGTCCAAACTCTGATTCAAGAATCTTTTTTTTTCTACTTAATACGGGGATTACCATTTCTTTTAACAGTCTACGACCTTTCAATAGCAATTGCTATTGAGTTGCTACCGGACACTACCGCAATGGTTGGAAAGGTTTGGCGTGCCATAAAACCGGTTTAACCCACCAATTCTTTTGAAATGCCTTTACCAAGTCAGGACCATTGCGACAATTTTTCCGGTGCTTCCCACCTGATTTGTCTTTTTCTCTCCTGGACTTTGACTCTTGACAATTCTGCTCGGCTCGGTAATTTTGCTTTTACCCTCATTATAATATCCGACGACGTTGAGATTGTGGTTTATTTGTCTTCCAAATGTTTTGATTTCATCTGCGCTGAAATGCCATAAATTGTCAAAATGGCCATATGCAGAAACAAAAATTTCAGTAACTTCGGTATTTTGTTATTTAAGTGTCTCATTCTTAAATTGTCACTAGAATATTGACTGACAAAAATATATACTTTTTCATAGGAATAATACCTCCCCAGCTTTTAAATAGGTCTCTGTAAGTTCGAAAAGCTTTTGTATGTTTGTGTTTTCTTCACTTTTGCGTTTTAGAAAAAAATAACCACAATCTAACCACAAAATTTGGATCAGTGACGATTATATGTGGCACATATTTCAGGTCTTTTATGACATTAATAAATAGATGCACCTCCCCCCTTGCAAGTACTCCTTTTGATAATAAGTTCTGGTCGGTGCTTTGCATTTGCAATTTGCGCCAAAAGCTGTACTTCGTTTGTGCAAAAAACTTTGCACAAATTACAGGAAAATAATTAATGTACATCAAAGAAAAAGAAATACTTAAAACATTTATACTTTTACTCGTATTTACCTCTCCCGTTAGAAAACATTACCTGTTTTCCTTGCTCACCACTGGAAGGTGGAATTAGAATTTCGAGAAAGATATTTTACTAATACAAGTTATACCGAAGTTGCATTAAAACAGTGAATTTCGTTACTCTCATCAGCAGCATTTATCAAATAATATGGAAAGTCATAATCCAAAAATAGTCCAAAAAGAAGTACTCATTTCCAAAAATATCGAAATAGGAAGCCATATCCAGTAACAAGGACATCTACCGAGTGCCATACACGGAATGAAGCCTTGGTAGAGTTTCGATAAAAACAGTAAATTACTATAACAAGCAAGGTAAAATTTTCAACTAAAACGTTCCTAATGCAATATATACACCATATTAAACTTCTTACAATACAAAAACATGTAATCTTTAAATCATAACAGCACCACAGGTAAAAATAACACATCGGTTCTCGTGCAAATTTTTTTATGGAACTGTACGGATGAAATCCTATCGGGAAATCTCATGTCTCATGTAGATCCCATACTTCTCCATTAAATAGTTATTCTTATGCTTCTGGTGCGGCACATGTAATTTGGGCGCATTAGCTATTCACATGGGCGCAAAATTTATTTCAAATGGGGGCAAAAAAAATTCTTCATTTGGGTGCAAATAAAAATCATTCATTTGGGTGCATAATTATTTTACCTATTGTATACCTGTACCATGTGAAGTACAATAATATAACAACAATAGCTTATTGAATTGAATAATCCATAAACGATGGCAAAAATGTAACAGTGCAACTATAAACAGTACCTTTTCAGGTAGCCAGACAAAAAAATGTTTCCCCCGTTCACCAACGGGAGGTTAAGTAGGGAAAAGATAATTTAATGTTTTTACATGTATTTACTAATGCGCTTAAAATATCAAGATGTTAATATCGTAGCATATGCTAAAAAGGTTAAAAACGAAGCGCTATGTTCAAGGTCAAAGGTCTGTTCGAGCGGAATACTTGTAACCAAGTCTGTCCAAATTTTGAAGTCTCGTAAACACACCGTACAACCTTGTTGTATTATTTTGAGCAAAATCTGCATGATACGGTCAAAATTGATATAAACAATAAAAGGCGTTGAAATACCAAGGTTATTATATCTTTATTCTCTGTATTTCTGAGTGAAAAACTATAATTTCACTTGAAATAGATCAATGTCTTTATACAATAGATTATTTTTGCTTTTTTTATCATATGTGAAGACATATTTTGATTAATCTAACGCTGAAACAGGAAAAATATATATTTTCAACTTTTTAACGTAAATACTTCCCAATATCGTATTGAATTCAAAATTAATTTTATTTTGTGTGACAGATCATTCATTTGTCTTACTTTTGATACCACAATCACGATTTTGTATTATGTCATTAGCGAGATAAAGGTAGTCAGAGAAAAAATGATACGATAAAAATCTACTCCATTCACACGCAGGATACGATAAAAATCTGGGCAATGAAACGCTTAAAATTGTTTTATGGCTTTCCATTAAGATCATATCTTTTACATTTTAAACATTTCTGAGTTTTTGGTCTTCCAACTGATTTTATCTGCACTGAAGACACATGGGTTGTCGAAGTGGCCATATTCAGAAATCACATTCTATATTGAGGCATTTATTATCAGCGGGTCGATGCCCCTGCTGGTGGACTGTTAGTCATCAAGGGTATTCAGCAACCCAGTAACCAGTACTTTGGTCCTTACCCGAGAGCCGATTTTATTTCGAAACTTGCAATACTAGTATATAAAATGTTTGTAAACACCTAATCATATGGTCTATTGTGAGTTAGGAGCTTACTCACTGTACAGATAAAAGTGCATTGTAGTATGATACAGTTTTGGGCGAATATGGGTTGTGGAAAGCATGGAAAATTGTCACAAAAATTATATAGATATTATTATCAAAGATCTTCTCAAAATGAGTATAAATGCTCATGAATAACAGGTGAATAAAAGGATATGGAGTAAATGCACATGAGACAAAGTCTCTACAAATACATGGTAAAAAACAAGCAAAGGAACAACGCTTTTATTGTTGTTCTTCATCTTGAAGTCACCATGAGGCCTTCAACAATGAGCTTTGCTCATACCTCATAGTAAGTTCAAGACGGCCCCTAGCACCGGTTTAAGCGGAATTCTTTGCTACAGTCTGTCCGGAATCAGCTTGCGGATTTGACGAGCGCGTTGATTTGATGGTCGAGAACACGCGCCTTTACCTTGACAGCACTCATCAATTATATTATAGTCCAAGATTTTGATTGGACATGCATTTTTACACCATTACTTGTCTTTAAATTGGTTTGAGAACGTGGCCCTATTGTTAAATTATTATTCTTATACTGAAAAGATTTTTTTCTACCTGCAAAACTTTTCCTTTCATGTGCAGTTCAGTAATTAGATATTTTTGTGTCTGATAGGTTTTTTTTTAGAAATTTATACAATGCATCGATATTTTCAACGAATGTGATAAATCTGGTACCATTTAATGAAGGAATTTCAAAATACTGTCGGTAGTAAATTGTTTTGTGATCTTCTATGTAACTTTATAAAACTAGCTTACTGATTTTCGGTCATTTATACTCCCGAATCGAAATACAAGGCCGACGATTCCTCTCCATAACTTGTATAAGACCTACATGTATGTAAAACAGTTTCATATGCCTTGTTTTCTCCGTTTCCGCTGGACTTTGAATAAGGTCAAATACAGTAAATAGTACGATGATCACTACTTTTTGCTGACAAAGACAATGAAAACTTTGTATGAACCATGCCGGGGAAACAAGCCATACGAAAAAAAGATGATCAAAATGCAAGATGACGACCATTTGATTTTCGGGGGTGGAGGGTTGGGTGGTTTTAAAAATAAACAATTTAATCTTGGTGCTAGTGAAAAATAAATATTCCAATCCCACTTGTCATTACAATAAATGATTTAATTTTGTTTGAAGAAAAATAGAAATAAAAAAATATGTGACATTCGGTGAAAATAAATAATATCGAATCGATTTTCCTATTTAAAGAAATTGAATCTCGTATTCCCGAAAAACGCCCTGGTTCCCCAAGTACGGATAATAATGACCAATGACGAGACATGAAAGAAAGTGTGATTTTTTTAATTGCCGAAATTGAAAAGGGGGATGGTAAGCATTATTTTTTTTACTAATTTGCACTGAAAAATTAACCAGATTGTCCCCAAATACCCTATGTGTATAATCAGGGAACTGTATAATACAATTTCGATGAAACACATGATCATCTTTTCTTTTAACTTGCATCTGGGATTCTTTATTAAATCAACGCACTCGTCAAATCCGCAAGCTGATTCCGGACAGACTGTAATTGTCGAGCAACGCTACATCCATGTCTTTCTTGGTCATGGGTGCGAGATTGTCAACAAACATCAATTAAACTGGCAAAGTGCTCTTACAATCACTGTCATCCTTTGCCCGACAAAAGCACTAGTGTCTTAAGCTAGTGGACAACTACAACATATAGACAAACACAGGGCACTCATCAAGTCGAATGTAAGAAAACTTGGCGTTATAAAATAGTGAGATGTGGGCACTTAAAACAGGTGGTCTGGATTACATTTCGAAATTAATAAAATAAATGCCAAAATTTGAAAGTATCAATAGTATATCCATATGAGAAATTCTCTCACGCACAAGTACACCATAGCTGAAAAATATAGAGAGCATACATCTCTCGCACGGGGAATCTTTTTATGGACTCCACACTGCAGGAGAGACAAACTCCAGTCGTAAATGGTGAATAAAAGGATATGGAGTAAATGCACATGAGACAAAGACAACAGCAATTTTTACATTTTAAATAATTCTAGATACGGAAATTAATGGCAGTCTCAAGAAATTTTAGTGATGTCCCTTGATAGCCAAGGCTTTGTTGTGATACCACTCCGATAAAAAATAATAATAATAGTATTTATAAGTGACAATGGAAGATCAAATTGAACAAATGTGTAGGAAAATGACAAAAAATCGTCTTAATCTTCTCTTAGAAGGTCTTCATGATATTCAAAGTGGGGTTTGTGATATTGAAGCGGAGAAGTCAAATCAAAACATTGAAAAAATG